>BHEV01060926.1:0-36691 GCA_004319985.1 Emydocephalus ijimae
TGACTCTTGATGAATGTATCTTTTCTTTTATGTACACTGAGAGCATTTGCATCAAGACAAATTCCTTGTGTGTCCAATCACGCTTGGCCAATAAAGAATTATATACTATTCTATTCCACTCTTAGAGTTCCTTTTCCTAGGTAGTTTCCCTCAACTTTCAGAGCTCCATCTTATTTTTTGTTATGGATTACTCATAATTTCAGGTCTGAACATTTTACCACATGAGCAAGGATGACCCTACCTGAAGCTCAAAGTCTTGTCATTGTCCTTTAGAAAATGGTGTTACTCAGCAACTGCATCTAGTTCACTGAAGCCTTAAACCCTACAATGAAGCAATGCTTATACATTGAATCAATGCCCTACTTCATGCACCGTACTAAGCCCAGTTTTAAATCATGTTTTATTGAATGAGGCACAATTGCCTGGGTTCATGGAAAGCAAAATTAAATTCTAGCTTACAGCGCTACATGCTTAAATAAATAAGTAAGCAAATAAATCAATCTGCTGCATACATTTCTCAGGAATTTCTACAAAAAAAGTTAAGCTATTGAATAAGCCTTATGTATTATACAGAAGCTAGAATGTGGTATGTTGGCTTTTAATTTTATTTTGATTCAATTTAAGTTTAAATGTGCATTTATTCAAGTAAGGCAATATTCACCTCCAGTTTTGGGACCTTTTTGCTTAGCATTCTGCATAAACATATTAGTTGTGATCTTAATATCACAACTGGTGTACTCCCTGTAATTTAGTGAGGAAACCATAGTTAAGAGAAATAAAGGTTGAATTTGGTGTGGAAATATAGTGAGCGTCTTTACATCCTTTTTTGCCTATCACTCTCTCCAGTTTTTTTATTCTACAATGAATAAATCAGCACAGTGTTATTTGTGTAATGGAGTTAAAGAGGCGCACACTCTTCATTTGCATGATTATGCAAATATGGACAGTTTCCACCAACAAGTGGAATATTTATTTGCTCATATAGGCTTTTCCTTGACTATCAATACTGCTATCTGCCTGTAACTGGAATAGTGACACATTCTATCTGCCTCAGTTTTGGGATTGCATTGTTTTTATTTTAGGGCTTCAATTAAAAAAGAAAAAGAAAATTGCTTTTTTATTAATGAAGGCATAGCAAGAGCGGAGCCAACTGAGGATAGATGATGTTGATGTAGAGCTAATTGGCCTGACCCAGATCATATCATGATTCAATGTATAACTATTGCTCCTGTGTAAAACTTCTTACCTTTATTGAGAGAATTAAAATAAGGAAAAATGTAATGAAGTGAAGAGACAAAAACATCCTTAGGCAGACATCCTTGTTCATGATTAATGTGCTTTGTTCCTTCCTAGAAAGCTATTCAAAGATTTTTTTTTTATCCTCCCAATAAAACAGGGCTATAGTCTTCTTTAAATTATACTCAGCTCCCAATGATTTAATGAATACATCCATGTAACTTTCTTGGCCAGTTATCACTGCCTTCTATGATCTTTTTTTAAAAAAATCTGAGGCTAGTCTATAACACTGGTATGTTCCATACAAATGTTAAACACAGTCCACTCTGGCTAGTTTTTTTTTTTTTTCAAATCAAACCAAAACTGGCTAGGTGTCATCAGGCTGAGCATATTAGGATTACTGAGTGGAATTTGACTGAGATGGGAGAATACAACTTTGGGAAGCCTATAGAGATACTACTATTACATATTTTCTGCTTCATCTGATCTATCGAAGGAAGTGAATCAACTTGCTGTGTGTTCAAAGGTGCTTTACTATATATTCATAGGATAGCAGCCATAATCATAACCAGTTTGGCTTTGTGAACCCAAAATTAACAGAAGCTGTTGTAAGTTATAACCTGTGGTTCTCCAGATGTTGCTAAATATCAGTTTCTAGAGGTCCAGTGAGGTAATGGTGGAATGCTGCATGTTGTATTTAACAATATCCAAAAGATTATTCATTCCTGATATTAATTTTATAGTTGTCTCTAAAATTCCTGTCAAGACTGAGTAGCTGTTGTTGTTTGGACACCGATCTAAGAATAGATCTGTGAATATTGACACACAGATCTAAGAATATTTAACTTTGACCTTGGATGGAGTTGTGCTTCCTCACTCAAGGGTAGTGCACAATTTCATGCTTTGATGAGTAGGTGACAACTATGGCCAAGAAGGCTTTTGCCCAACTTCCTCAAGTGTGCTACTTGTACGCTGTCCTAGATCGGTGGGCCCTTCAGATAGTTTATCCCATCCTGATAACCTTAAAACTTAATTGCTGCAATGTATTCTACCTGAGGCTACCCTTGAAAACTACACGAAGGTTTCAGTTGGTCCAGAATTCAGCATCATGGGCACAAAACTGCACTGCTTGTCAGTTTTGTCAAGTTTGATTCAAGTTGTACCTATAAAATGGCGTAGGGCCTGATTACTTGAGGGATTACTTGTTTTCATAGCATCTGCCTGGCTAGTTTGACCTGGCAGGATTGCTGTGGTCCAAGTTCCATTTGTTGATTAATTAATGCCACCTATTGGGATCCCAGAAACAAGCCTTCCCTGGAGCAGCCCTTGTCATCTGGAGAGAGGTTAATTTTGAGATCCAAAAGCCCCCACACACACACCTCTTGGTATTTTGAAGGGCTTTGAAGATATGGCTCTTCAGTAGGCCTTTGGTGGAATCTCCTCCAGGTTTGCTTTCTTTTCCATCTTTGTTCTTCTGTTTGTGCTGCTTTGGGTTTTTGTATTGTCTTTTGTTTTTAAATGTTTTTAACAATTGTAAACCAACCAGAAGCATTGGGAGTCAGGCAGCATATACATTTAGTAAATTATTCTTACGATTGTGTAAACAATTGAATTTTGTTCAGTGTAAACCAAGGCTAATTTTTTTCTGTTGAAAATAGAGATAGCTAATAAATTGATGTACATTTAGAAATTGCTATAAAAAGAAATTGATTTATAAAATTGTTGGTCCATTCCACTAGGACTATCCATGTATAGCAATTGTTGTATAGCAGCTTGACAATAATTTTTAACAAGATGAGAATGTTACAGAATATCTACTTAGTATAAAACAATGGAAGCAAATTTCCCAAACAAGAAATATGCCTTTCATAATAACCAGTGGTAAAATGGTTCATAAATGTACCAGTGGACTAAGTACTATTGTCTGTGATCTAAAAGGAAGTTTACCCCAAAGAGACTATGCTAAATTAAATTTTTGTTTGATAATTGTCAATTATATTTTTAAAACAATTTTTAAAATAGGAAGTAAGCAATAAATCTTTAATAACAAAAGAGGAAAGAGGAATGATAAATCAGTATTAAAAAGAAAATATCCCCAATGATACAATACACAATAGCCTATTTATCTTCTTGTTTTTTTATTATCTTCTTGTTGCACATATTTTATAGAAATGATGCCCAAATCCCATGCAGTGCCAAACAAAAAATATATAATATATTCCAAATTCCAAGCAGTAGTCCATAAATAATCCCAAGATCCAAAAATGGCAATATCAAACTTCAGTATTAAATGAATATCAGAAAAATACTTTCAAGTTTTTGAGGGGAAAAAAACATGATAACCATAAACAGTTGGCTTCAAAACATAGAAAACCTCTTCCTAATTCCAAAGAGTTCCCAATTCTCATTCAGTTGGACTTTTGGATGAAAATTGGTACAGGTCGACTTACGACCACAATTGAGCTCAAAATTTTCGTGGCCAAGCGATACAGTTATTGAGTTTTGCCCCATTTTACAATCTTTCTTACCATAGTTGTTAATTGAATCTGGCTGCCCCATTGACTTTGTTTGTCAGAAAGTCACATGACCCCTGGACTTTTGCAACTGTCAAAAATATGAATCCATTGCCAAGCCTCTAAATTTTGATCATGTGACCATGGGGCTGCTGCAAGGATCCATCATGTCACTTTTTTCAGTGTTGTAATTTGAAATGGTCACTAAATAAAGGATTGTAAAGCGAGGACTTACCTGCAGGGGTGGAATTCAACATTTTTAACAACTGGTTCTGTGGGCGTGGCTTAGGTGGTGGGCATGGCTTGGTGGTCATGTGATTGAGTGGTCATGGCTTGGTGGTCATGTTATTGGCTGGGTGTGGCCAACTCAATATCACTCACATCAAGGCACGCATCTCCTCGCCTGGCCTCTCATGACTGTGGGGATGCTGCAACAGTCGTAAGTGTGAAAAATGGTCATAAGTTACTTTTTTCAGTGCCATTATAACTTTGAATGATCACTCCACACAAGCAAAGTACCAGAAAAGGAGGGAAAAAAACCCTCCAGAGAAGTTCCTGAGACAGGAAGTCTAGTCCTGCCAAGAATGTAATAAGGGTTAACAGAGAGGCAGTTTCTATAAGCAACACCAGAATGTTTCCTTCCTGCCTTCCTTACAGGATTAGGCCAGTAATTTCTTCTAACAACCGGTTCTCCAAACTGCTTCGAATGTTAACAACCGATTCTAGAGAATAGGTGCGAACTAGTAGAATCCCACCCCTGGTTACCTGTGTGACAAAATGAAGGTCGTGTGTGTCCCATAAATATGGAGTTCATGATTTCATGGAAGTTGGCCATGGCATTTTTCTTAACATACTGTATAAAATAGATAGAACAGATCTGTGGTGGCAAACCTATGGCATGCATGCCGGAAATGGCACACAGAGCCATGACTGCCGGCATGTGAGCCCTCGCCCAGACAAGGTCTACTGTGCATGCGCACCCACCAACTGATCATTGGGTATCTGGCATGCACTTGCGGTGGCATGGCAGGAGACATGCGTGCATGTGCAGAAGGATGCAGCACATGGGGGTCTTATGCGCAGAAGCGCACAGTGCAGTTGTGGGGGGCGCATGCGCAGGGGGCATGGGGGGCATGCATTGCCTTCTGGGTGATGGCCCATGAGCGCAAGGGCACAAGCACATGCACAATTATTGGCACGGGAGCCCAAAAAGGTTACGCCACCACTGGAATAGATGGTAACTTTGTCCAGATAAAGTTTCCATGCATTTCAATAAATGGGAGTTATAAATATCACTTAAAACTAAACATAGACCAACAAATTGTATGACAGCTGATTCACAGGTTAGTGAATAGATTAGTTTATTCAAAGCCTCTTGCTGAAGTAGGTAGAAGAACGCAACCACCAGTAATGTTGCTGACATGAAGCCTTAAATCATGTGCTCTTCTCAATAATCCATACACCACTGCCTTTCCCAGAAGAGCTGGGTAACAAGATGCCTATGAACTGCTCTGTCTCTCATGATATATGTTTTGCCAGGCTTCTGTTCCAATTCTTTTGACTTCGTCCCTTGATCAATAATATTTTATGGAGAAGCCAGCAAAAACAAACACTTTCTAGCCTTGGCATCTGCTGCCAATGGAACAGTATCTTCCACAGATGGCCAGTTCTGTCCCTTGTGCTTCTGTGGGTGTTTGTATTGCTTGAAGTAATTGACAGCATGGGAAAGGAGAAGGACCATATTATTTATTAGCCACTTGAGCCTACAAGATGTTGTCTTCATCACCAGGCAATGTCTTTTCATTCCATCTTAGCCTGGATGCTTTTCTGAAACATAAAGCTGCTGTTTGGATTACTAAGACATTTAAGACTTGTGAATGACTGGAGCTCATGTATTTTTCAATCCTCTATATCTACTGCCATCTGAGGAGTGGATCACATTTAAACATCTGCTAGAAATCTGCTGGGAATATTATTTGTGGTTCTGGATTATTAGTGATGGCCCTTTAACTACTGCCAATCATCACTTAACGAAGTATTAGCCACTAAAGTCCATAGGAAGTGAACCAAGCATGGATTTTCATGAAGAAAAAGACCTTTTGAGGCTAGAATTTTATTTAATGCAGCAATTAAATATTGCTTAATCTGACTTGCTTTACAAGTGGTCCTCACTTAAAGATCAGTACATGCAACAACTGTCCGAAGTTATGATGGGCACCCCAATAACCTCAGAAAGAAAGCAGCAAGGGAAGGCTCTAAATAGGCTTAATTGAACTTCTGGGCATTCAGCCAAGAGCATTTCACACCTTGTAAAAGTGTTGCAAGCTCGATAAACAACCCACTCAGCGCTTGCAAGGGAGAGCCATTGAGAAAATCAGATAACATAGCCACTAGCCTCCAAAGGAATTAATTCCCAAATAATAAGAATCACATAAATATGGCGTTCAGCTTTTAAGAACACACACACACACACACACACACACATATATAGTATTCAGCTTTGTTCGGGTATTTTCCCACGTCATTGTAGTTGTGGTTTTAAAGTTGTAGCAACGTTTTGGCAGAATCTCATCTGCCATCATCAGGCTTCTGTATTGTGTTCATCTGTGAGTCAGACTTTTATGTGTGTGTGTGTGTGTGTGTAGATTTTCATGGGTACAGGTATGTAGGTCTAGGTGTGTTTGGGTCTTTTTTGGGAAAAGACCCAAACACACCTAGACCTACATATATGTGTATGTGTGTGTGTGTGTGTGTGTTAATTAGGGCAAAGAAGTAACATCGAGTTGGTCACACCCTCCCAGTCACATGACCACCCAGCCATGCCACTCAGCCAGGCATTAAGGGCACAGAACCCCTTGCTAAAAAAAATGTGAAGCCCACCCCTGGTCCTAATCTCCAAAATAAACCCCCATGTGACACCCATGTCTTCAGAATGTAACAGGAACCGAAACCTCAGTGAAGCTTCTGTATTCCATTTTGTGATGGCTCCACAGAAGCATAGGAATTAGGAGGAAATGGGCAGCATAAGAAGGCTTAAATTGTGGGGTGGTTGTTGTAGTTTTTTAAAGTAAGTTTTAAATGTTAAAACTGTCAACGTCAGGTGTGGAAAGGGAAAAGCATGTGGGAGAAAGAATTGTGCAGGGTTTTTCAATATAGACAGTCCTCATTTAGACACCATAATTGGCACGGGCAACTCAGATGTTAAGCAAAGTGGTTGCTAAGTGAAGCTAAGTGAAGTTATTATCTTACATCAGCTTCCTTCCCGTTACATACACCTGCAAAGGTCATAAATGGAAGAAGTGGTCACCAAGTTACTTTTTCATCACCATTGTAACTACAAACAGTTTCTAAAGGAGGACCACAGAAACTTCGAGGTGGAAGAGGCCACTTAGCCAATCAGGTCCAATTGTGTGCTCAGGGCAGAAATCCATATTAAAGTATCCCAGAAAAAGGCTGGTGTCACTTCTACATGAAGAGATCCAATGAAGGGGATCCCACTATTTTTTTTTTAGGGGAATTGTGAAAAAGCACTCGCTCTTACTATTCAAGGAGAGAGCCAATCTAGAAATAAGACGACATTCCTGACAGTTGAATAATTAATCAGAGGAATGGATTGCCTTCAGAAGTTGTGGGTGCTCCAACACTGCAGGTTTTTAAAAAGAAACTGGACAACCATTTGTGTGAATGGTTGAGCAGGAAGGTTGGACTAGAAGATCTCAAAGATCCCTTCCAGCTCTCTTATTCTGTTATTCCCCTCACAGCATTCAAATATAATCTATCTGCTTGCCATTTGATTCTGTTACGAACTAGCAGGCTCGTAAGCCTGCAAACCTGACTGGCTTTTCACAGCAGGCTCGAAATCCTGCATATTTGATTGGTCCGTTAACAGCGGGTCGTGATTGGTCATTCCAGACTGATCCGATTGGCTAGTTAACGGGCTGCCGCGATTGGACGTTCCAAGCGCAGCAAACTTAAACCATTGGACGCTTTGACAGCAGCCAGCTCTATAAAAGGAGCTGCTGCTGCCATACATGTCGAGCTGTTTTCCCGAAGTTACTAATAAAGAGTTGGAGTCACTATTCGATGTCTCATCTCCGTTATTGCGCCCATTCTCCGAGATAGAACACTGGTGACGAGGATGGGATGCGGAGATGATAAGAGCTGACTGAGCACTCGTGAAGTATTGACAGAGCACGTGGCTGACAATGCGCAGAAAACGGCAGAATGACCAGCAGCGCAATACCACCCGCTCCATTTGATCCAGCAAACGAAGATTGGGACTCGTATATGGACAGGTTCCAAATGTTCCTGGAAACCAACAATCTGAAGGATGCTACACCTAGCAAGAAACGTGCGGTGTTCCATTGCGGACCTGCCATTTTCAAAATGGCAAAGGTGCTAGCGAAACCGGCTGAAGTCAAAACTATGGATTGGGACACCCTCGCTCCCATTCTCAGGGCTCATTACGCCCCAGCAGTTCCAACCCTCATCAGAAGACACGAGTTTTACCAGAGGGACCAACGGGAAAGCGAAAGCATTGGGGACTTTGTCGCTGACCGAAGAAATTTGGGTGGACTATGTGGCTTCGCAAATCCGGAAGAAGCCATGAGAGATCGGATTGTCCTGGGTCTAAGAGACCTCACCATCCAAAGCAAGATTATGGCAAAAGGACATATTGCACTCACAGATGCCATAGCGGATGCTACTGCAGCAGAAGCAACCAGGAAGTCAGCAGCTCAAATGCGCCGAGCAAATGGATCCAACTGCCAACTTGCCAGCGACATTGCAATACCCTCAGAGAGACACACAACAGCAGCCCACCACAAAGACATTGAGTCCTCATCGGAAAGTGAAGAGGAAGAAGTAAACAGACTCAGATCAGAGCATGACCAGCGAGACCAGTGAGGTCGTAAACCCAACTTTCAATGTGCTGGATGCGGGGAGAACCACCCACAAGCAGATTGCAGGTTCCTAGATGCCATCTGTCATTCCTGTGATAAAAGAGGCCACATCGCCAAAGTCTGCAAAAGTAAATGAGTTTCCAGCCCCAAGAGGAACAAAAATAGTTTCCGGCAGACAGCAGGCAACCACCCATCAAATTGGGACTGCCCAAACAACCAGTGGAGCCAGTACAACAGAAACCGAACACCTGCTACCAATACCAGATGAGAAGAGGCACATCAAACCGTCACCATCGGCCACGCCTCATCAGTGGATGTGAAAAAATTCGGATAAAGGTCACCATTGAAAATAGACCGTGCATCATGGAAGTCGACTCCGGGTCTTCCCTATCAATGGTTTCCTGGAAAACTCTCAAGCAACTGATCCCTGACATCTGCCACCAGGATCTCAGCACCCAGAGACTTATATTAAAGGACTATCAGGGCAATTGAATCCCGGTTGCTGGTTCCAGTCACGTCCAGGTCTCATTTAAAGACCACACCACCACTCTACCTCTCACCGTCGTTTGCAGAGACCGACCCAGCTTGTTGGGATTAGTGGTTCGTGCCATTAGGAATCGAATTGGTAGGCATCAACCAGACTGTAAACGAAGACTGGGACGCGGCCCTCATCCTGGACTTTCAAGAAGTCTTCACCGAACAATTAGGCAAGTACAAGGGGTCCCCCATTTCATTTAATCTCTGCCCTGATATCGCTCTCAAACCAAAAATTGATGAGTAACTGGACAAATTAATAGCACAGGGCGTGCTTGAACCCATCGACCACACCTGATGGAAGACCCCAATTGTAACCCCCACAAAACCTGATGGATCCCTGAGAATCTGTGGGGATTACAAGGCCACCCTGAACCACGCGCTTCAACAGAGCGCTTACCCAGTACCCATGGTCCAACACCTTCTCCACTCACTTGGGGGCGGAAAAGTATTTGCGAAGCTTGACCTAGCCCAAGTATATCAGCAGCTGCCAGTAGACACAAAAACCGCAGAAGCCCAAACAATAGTCACGCACAGGAGTGCGTTCAAATGTAACAGACTCCAGTTCGGAGTAAGCGTAGCACCTGGCATTTTTCAAAGTTTGGTGGAAAGGTTGCTGCAGGGCATAAAAGGAGTTGTACCCTACTTCAATGATGTATTAATAGCCGCCCCTACAAGAAGTCAGCTAGAAAAATGCCCAAGAACTGTCCTACAAAAGTTCCAGGACGCAGGACTGAAAGTCAAGAAAGACAAGTGCCAATTATGCACTGAGAGGGTTGAATTTCTTGGCTACCTTCTTGACAAGCAAGGTATTCACCCAACCGAAAAGAAATTGGCAGCTATTAAAAATGCTCCAAGACCTAGAAACAAGACAGACCTCCAAGCCTTCCTGGGCCTTATTAACTTTTATAACATCTTCCTACCCCAGAAGGCGACTGTTGCTGAACCCCTGCATAGGCTCCTCGACAAGAAGGCTTCCTAGGTTTGGGGACGCCGAGAGGAGCACGCTTTCCAGCAAGTCAAAGATCTTTTAACATCAGATGCAGTGTTAATCCAATATAACGAGACACTACCCTTGACTGTGACTTGTGACGCTTCCCCTTTTGGAGTCGGAGCCATCCTGAGCCACGTTCTACCAAACGGTACGGAGGCACCTATTGCATTCTTTTCAAGAACTTTGTCTAAAACTGAAAGGAACTATAGTCAATTAGATAAAGAAGCCCTTGCTATTGTATCCGCAATTAAAAGGTTCCACAAATACGTGTATGGGAGATCCTTTTCCATAATCACAGATCACAAGCCATTGCTTGGCATTTTGGCAGGGGATAAACCAACTCCCCACATACTATCGCCAAGAATGACACAATGGTCGGAGTTCTTAGCCGCCTACGACTACCAGTTAACGCATCGTCTGGGGAAAACCATTCCCCATGCCGATGCCTTAAGCCGTTCACCATTACCTGAGCTTCTAGATGACCCAGCTCCTACACTATCCATGCTACAAATTGAGATGCTTCCCTCACCTCCATTAACTGCGCAGGATATCATGTTAGAAACAAAAAAAGACCCTTGCTTGGCACGAGTCCTCAGCTGGGTGGAGAAGGGATGGCCAGAAATCGAACCCAACGACAAATTCAAACCCTTCAAAAGCAGATAGACAGAGCTTTTCTCCCAAAAAGTGTGTGTATTGTGGGGAGACCAAGTAGCCATTCCAGAAAAACTTCAACGCAGAGTCCTGAAAGTGCTGCACGATGGACACCCGGGCATCATACGAATGAAAGCGCTGGCAAGGAGTTACGCCTGGTGGCCAGGTAGGGACAGACAAATCGAAGCCTGGGTTGCCACCTGCAGCAAATGCCAAGAAACACGTGAGGCTGCACCAAAAGCACCACCGACAGAATGGGAAACGCCCAGGGGTCCATGGTCCCACATCCACATCGATTTTGTGGGACCTACAAAGGGACATACTTTTCTAATAACAGTGGACGCCTACTCGAACTGGCTCGAGGTAAATGAGATGAAGACCACCACCACAGAAGCGGTCATCAAAAAACTGAACAGACTGTTTGCAACGCATGGATTTCCAGATGTCTTGGTTTCCGACAATGGCCCGCAGTTTATCGCCTTGGCGTTTGAACAATACCTAGCGGACCGGGGGATACGTCACGCCCTGACATCACCTGCTCACCCGGCAGCCAATGGCAGAGCTGAACGAATGGTTCAGTTCACAAAAACAACCCTACACAAAATGGACCAAGGAAACATCCACGACAGAGTCACCAGGATGCTCCTTCTCCAACATATTACACCGAACAGCACCATGAACAAAAGCCCAGCCGAACTCCTGATGGGCAGGAAACTTAGATCCCATCTAGACCGCCTACACCCTGCCTACACCCCAGAAAAGCCCCTGGGATCCAGCAGCAAACATCGCACATTTAAGGTAGGAGACCCTGTATTTACAAAGAACTTTTCAGGAGACCCATTGTGGGTCCCTGCCAAGATAACACAAATTACGGGTCCCCATTCCTACCAATTGGAAACCACAGATGGAAGATTGTGGAAACGCCACATCGACCAGCTGCGTTCAAGGCTGACAACTACCCCCTCCATGAACTCTGAAATTGAAACCAGAGGGGGAAGGGAAACTGAGGATTTTGGAAACAAACTAACACCTGGTCCCAGACATGCAAACCCACAGTCCGCACAATCAAGCCCAGCATACTCACCTGCTGAAGAGGAGCTGTGGCAGATGGTCATCTCTCCAGGCAACAGCAGCCGAGCGGGTTCAGCGAGTCCAGAGGACCCGGAGGAAAGGAACGAGGGAAACGTTGAAGGCATCCCCGAGTCACCTCCAAGGATACCCAGCATAGAAGCCGGGTCACCGTTAAACAGTCCACCAGAAACAGAATCCGAGCAAAGGCCGGTTGAACAACGCAGGTCAGGTAGACAGGTGTGAAGACCTGCCTACCTGCACGAATACATCACCCCACCCCTGAGACGAAACCTAGAGGGGAGGGGAGTTACGAACTAGCAGGCTCGTAAGCCTGCAAACCTGACTGGCTTTTCACAGCAGGCTCAAAATCCTGCATATTTGATTGGTCCGTGAACAGCGGGTCATGATTGGTCATTCCAGACTGATCCAATTGGCTAGTTAATGGGCTGCCGCAATTGGACGTTCCAAGTGCGGCAAACTTAAACCATTGGACGCTTTGACAGCAGCCAGCTCTATAAAAGGAGCTGCTGCTGCCATACGCGTCGAGCTGTTTTCCCGAAGTTACTAATAAAGAGTTGGAGTCACTATTCGATGTCTCATCTCCATTATTGTGCCCATTCTCTGAGATAGAATAGATTCCATGTCTTTATTGTAACTTTTCCTCTCTCCTTGAATAAAATTGCTGAAGAGTCCTACAATAATATGGCTAAGCATAAGCAACTTCTTCATTGTCTGATCCCTGGATTCAGCTTCCAGGCCCTGATACTCCTTGTTGCCTTTTTCTGAACCTTTTCCATTTTGCCCAAATATGCACTATAATTAATAAATAAATGTGTTTTTCCCCTCATAAAAATAGACTCTGGAAAACTAATTTTTAAAGAAGTCAATGATAAGCCAACATAAGCTTCTTATACACACACACACACACACACACACACACATATGGGTGTGTGTACATGCTATGTGTGCATGTATGTATATGTATATATAGGTAGGTACGTAGGTAAGTATGTAGGTAGATAGATAGATAGATAGATAGATAGATAGATAGATAGATAGATAGATAGATAGATAGATAGATAGATAAACATTTAAACATGTATTTAAACATAATTGCCATTAAATTAAAAGGGAAATCATTTGTAAAAGCAAAAGATCCATACAGACATAAAATAAATATATAAGGTCAGCAGTAGAATCAGACTGCAGAAGACCATGGAACAAATATTAGCATTCATCAATCTTATGTAATTTCTGTAACCATCATAGTAGTTCACAAGGGTCCACGTTCATCAAGTCATAACCACAGATCATCTCTTCTTCCAGGGCTTGTGAGAGAAATAAAGGGGACTTGATAGGACTGTACACAACATGGAAACAAATGTATTTTTTTACTACCCGTCATACTGTAACCTCTATATATGCACACAGAAACAGTAAGATGAGTTCGAAGTTTCAGTCTTACAGTATGTGATTGTTTTATATCTGGAGGGAAATTTGGGATATTCTTATTTGTTTTCTAATTCAAGAGGGGTTTGTAAATTTGATCCTTGCCTGCTGAAACGATACAATCTAAAATGCAGTGCCTCTTGAGAGGCCATTGTACTGTACATCTTAGCTAAAACTCAGAAAATAAGTCACAGGGTTGTTTCCTTAAAAAGTGGAATCTTGATAGAACACAAGTATCCATTTAGTGCTATTTGTTCACAGATGCAGATTTATAATGTTCATATAACTAAATAATACCATAGTGGAAAGAACAAACAAAAAAAAAAACCCACTGCCCTCTGATTCAGCTTTCCATCTCTTAGCATTCATTGAAAATTAGATATTTTGGAGGCTGTAGGATTTGCATTACCATTTTTCTTTCCAGGGACAATTTGCACATTCTAGAACAGCAATGGCGAACCTGTGACACATGGTGAAATGCCATGTCATTTTTGATGACACAGCTGTACACACCCTGTTCTTGCCTAGTTTTCTGAGGCTGCAAAAACCACAGCGGTGAATGCAGTGTGTTCTCACATAGCCCCTGGATCCTTTGGAAAGTTGTGAAAGAGGGCCTCCAAAAAGCACGTGTGAATGAGGCTGTTCTATCTCAGAGGGTAGGCGGAAGAACAGAGACGAGACATCGGATAGTGACTCCAAACTCTTTATTCGTGACTTCAGGAACAGAGCTAAAAGGTATGGCAGCAGCAGCCCTTTTTATAGAGCTGGCTGCTGTCAAAGCGTCCAATGGTTTAAGTTTGCTGTGCTTGGGCCGTCCAATCGCGGCAGCCCATTAACTAGCCAATCGGATCAGCCTTGAACGACCAATCGCGACCCACTGTTAACGGACCAATCAAACTTGCAGGATTACAAGCCTGCTGTGGAAAGGCCAGTCAGGTTTGCAGGCTTACGAGCCTGCTAGTTCGGAACACCCCTCCCCTCTAGGTTTCGCCTAAGGGTGATGTATTGGTGCAGGTAGGCAGGTCTTCGTACCTGTCTACCTGACTTGCGTTGTTCAACCTGCCTCTGCTCGGATTCTGGTTCTGGTGGGTCATTTAACAGTAACCTGGCTTCACTGCTGGGCAACCCTGGAGGTGACCCGGGGCTACCCTCAACGTTTCTGTCATCTGGATTTTCCGGACTCGCTGACCCCGCTCGGCTGCTAGTGCCTGGAGACACGACCAACTGCCATGGCTCCTCTTCAGCAGGTAAATATGTTGGGCTTGCTTGTTCGGTCTGTGGGTTTGCGAGGTTTGGGCCAGGTGTTAGTTCATTTTCAAAATCCTTAGCTTCCCTTCCCCCTCTGGTTCCGAGTTCAGAATCCGCGGAGGGGGTAGTTGTCAGCCTGGAACGCAGCTGGTCAATGTAGCATTTCCACAATCTTCCATCTGTGGTTTCTAATCGGTAGGAACGGGGACCTGTAACTTGTGTTATTTTGGCAGGGACCCACAAA
Organism: Emydocephalus ijimae; assembly: GCA_004319985.1. Classification (NCBI taxonomy): domain Eukaryota; kingdom Metazoa; phylum Chordata; class Lepidosauria; order Squamata; family Elapidae; genus Emydocephalus; species Emydocephalus ijimae. The sequence continues at coordinate 14,842 of BHEV01060926.1, forward strand.
GGGTCATCTGTAAAGTTCTTTGCGAATACGAGGTCTCCTACCTTAAATGTGCGATGTTTGCTGCTGGACCCCAGGGGCTTTTCTGGGGTGTATTCGGTCTAGGTGCGACCTACGTTTCTGGCCCATCAGGAGTTCGGCAGGGCTTTTGTTTGTGGTGCTGCTCGGTGTAATATGTTGGAGAAGGAGCATCCTGGTGACTCTGTCGTGGATGTTTCCTTGGTCCATTTTGTGCAGGGTTGTTTTAGTGAACTGAACCATTCATTCAGCCCTGCCATTGGCCGCCAGGTGAGCAGGTGATATTAAGGCATGGCATATCCCCGGTCTGCTAGGTATTGTTCAAACGCCAGGGCGGTAAACTGCGGGCCATTGTTGGAAATCAGGAATGGCTACTCGGTCTCCCCACAATATGCACCCTTTTTGGGAAAACAGTTCTGTTTGTCTGTTTTTGAAGGGTTTGAACTTGTCGTTGGGTTTGATTTCTGGCCATCCCCTCTCCACCCAGCTGAGGACCCGCGACAAACAAGGGTCTTTTTTTGTTTCCAACGCGATGCCTTGTGCAGTTAGTGGAGGTGAGGGAAGCATCTCAATTTATAGCGTGGATACCGTAGGAGCTGGATCATCCAGGAAATCAGGCAATGGCAAATGGCTTAAGGCATCAGCATGGGGAATGGCTTTTCCCGGGCAATGTGTTAACAGATAGTCGTAGGCGGCTAAGAACTCTGACCATCGTGTCATTCTTGGCGATAGAATGTGGGGAGTTGGTTTATCCCCTGCCAAAATGCCAAGCAATGGCTTGTGGTCTGTTATTATAGAAAATGATATTCCATACACGTATTCGTGGAACCTTTTAATGGCGGATACAATAGCAAGGGCTTGAAAAGAATGCAATAGGTGCCTCTGTACCGTTTGGTAGAACGTGGCTCAGTATAGTTCCTACTCCAAAAGGTGAGGCTTCACAAGTCACAGTCAAGGGTAGTGTCTCATTATATTGGATTAACACTGCATCTGATGTTAAAAGATCTTTGACTTGCTGGAGAGCGTGCTCCTCTCGGCGTCCCCAAACCTAGGAAGCCTTCTTGTCGAGGAACCTATGCAGGGGTTCAGCAACAGTCACCTTCTGGGGTAGGAAGATGTTATAAAAGTTAATAAGGCCCAGGAAGGCTTGGAGGTCTGTTTTGTTTCTAGGTCTTGGAGCATTTTTAATAGCTGTCAATTTCTTTTCGGTTGGGTGAATACCTTGTTTGTCAAGAAGGTAGCCAAGAAATTCAACCCTCTCAGTGCATAACTGGCACTTTTCCCTTTTTACTTTGAGTCCTGCGCCTTGGAATTTTTGCAGGACAGTTCTTAGATGTTTTTCTAATTGACTTCGTGTTGGGGCGGCTATTAATACATCATCGCAATACGGTACAACTCCTTTTATGCCTTGCAGCAACCTTTCCATCAAGCTTTGGAAAATGCCCAGGCTACGCTTACTCCGAATTGGAGTCTATTACATTTGAACGCACCCCTGTGCGTGACTATGGTTTGGGCTTCTGCTGTCTTTGCGTCTACTGGCAGCTGCTGATACGCTTGGGCTAGGTCAAGCTTCGCGAATACTTTTCCGCCCCCAAGCAAGTGAAGAAGGTGCTGGACCACGGGTACAGGATATGCGCTCTGTTGAAGCGCGTGATTCTGGGTGGCCTTGAAATCCCCACAGATTCTTAAAGATCCATCAGGTTTTATGGGGGTTACAATTGGGGTCTCCCATTGGGCATGGTCGATGGGTTCTAACACACCCTGTGCTCTTAATTTGTCCAATTGCTCGTCAATTTTCGGTTTGAGAGCAAATGGTACTCGGCGTGGCTTTAGACGGATGGGTGCGATGTCAGGGCAGAGATTAAATGAAATGGGGCACCCCTTGTACTTGCCTAATTGCTCGGAGAAGACTTCTTGAAAGACCCAGATGAGGGCTGCCTCCCAGTCTTTGCTTATGGTCTGGTTGATGCCTGCCAATTCGATTCCTAATGGTGCGAACCACTGTAATCCCAACAAGCTGGGTCGGTCTCTGTCAATGACGGTGAGAGGTAGAGTTGCGGTGTGGTCTTTAAATGAGACCTGGACGTGACTAGAACCAGCAACTGGGATTCGATTGCCTTGGTAGTCTTTTAATATAAGTCTATGGGTGCTGAGGTCCTGGCGGCGGATGTCAGGGATTAGTTGCTTGAGAGTTTTCCAGGAGACCATGGATAAGGAAGACCCAGAGTCGACTTCCATGATGCACGGTCTGTCTTCAATGGTGACCTTTACCCAGATTTTATTCGCATCCACTGATGAGGTGTGGCAGATGATGATGGTCTGATGTGCCTCTTCTGGTCTGGTATTGGTAGTAGGTGTTCAGTTTCTGTTGTACTGGTTCCACTGGTGGTTAGGGCGGTCCCGGTTTGATGGATGGTTGCCTGTTATCTGCCGGAAATTTGCTTCGTTCCTCTTGGGGCTAGATCCTCGTTTGCTTCTGCAGACCTTGGCGATGTGGCCCCTTTTATCACAGGAATGACAGATGGCATCTAGGAATCTGCAGTCTGCTCGCGGGTGGTTTCTTCCGCATCCAGCACATTGAAAACTGGTTCTACGACCTCGCTGATCTCGCTCTGATCTGAGTCTTTTGACTTCTTCCTCTTCACTTTCTGACGAGGATTTGATGTCTTCATGGTGGGCTGTTGACATGTGTCTCTCTGAGGGCATTGTGATGTCGCCAGGGGGTTGGCGGTTTGTTCCATTCGCTCAGTGCATTTGGGCTGCTGACTTCCTGGTTGCTTCTGCTGCAGTAGCATCCGCTATGGCATCTGCGAGGGCAATGTCTCCCTTTGCCATAATCTTGCTTTGAACGGTGAGGTCTCTTAGACCTAGGACAATGCGATCTCTCATGGCTTCTTCCAGATTTGCAAAGCCACATAGACCTCCCAGATTCCTTAGATCAGCGACAAAGTCCCCAATGCTTTCGCTTTCCTGTTGGTCCCTCTGGTAAAACTTGTGTCTTCTGATGAGGGTTGGGACTGCTGGGGCGTAATGAGCCCGGAGAATGGGAGCAAGGGTGTCCCAGTCCATAGTTTTGACTTCAGCCGGTTTCGCTAGTGCCTTTGCCATTTTGAAAATGGCGGGTCCGCAGTGCATTAGGAACACCGCATGTTTCTTGCTGGGCATGGCATCCTTCAGGTTGTTGGTCTCCAAGAACATTTGGAACCTGTCCATGTAGGAGTCCCAGTCTTCGTTTGCTGGGTCAAATGGAGCGGGTGGTATCGCGCTGCTGGTCATTCTGCCATCTCTGTGAGTTGTCAGCCACATGCTCTGTCACTACTTCGCGAGTGTTCAGTCAGCTCTTATCATTCCGCATTAGCTCTTATCATCTCCGTATCCCACCTTCGTCGCCAGTGTTCTATCTCGGAGGGTAGTCGCAAGAATGGAGACGAGACATCGGGTAGTGACTCCAAACTCTTTATTAGTGACTTCAGGAACAGAGCTAAAAGGTACGGCAGCAGCAGCCCTTTTTATAGAGCTGGCTGCTGTCAAAGCATCCAATGGTTTAAGTTTGCTGTGCTTGGGCCGTCCAATCGCGGCAGCCCATTAACTAGCCAATCGGATCAGCCTTGAATGACCAATCACGACCCGCTGTTAACGGACCAATCAAACTTGCAGGATTACAAGCCTGCTGTGGAAAGGCCAGTCAGGTTTGCAGGCTTACGAGCCTGCTAGTTTGGAACAGAGGCGTTCACTTTTTTTCATTCTCACTTTTTTCAGAGGCTGCAAAGCCATACAAGGCCATTCTCTGAAGTTTCCAGAGTGAAGGCCTCGTGTGACCAGGAGCTACCTTGCCTGGGCATTGTTTTTTTACCTGAGAGGTACATGTAACTGAGGTATTGACAAAAGTATTATACTATTTCAAAAAAAATAATGAACACTTCGGAAGTGTGGGCCAGGAAACCTGCTTCCTTTTCCAAGTTCTTAACAAACTGATGTTCTTTAAAATGTTTAATTGAAAACGAGGTCTACCGTAGCTCAATGACTGGCACTTCTCTGAATGTTTTTAACAATGAAATTGGTGTAACAATGAATCTGTTTTTCTTCATTTTCATTTTATGTGTGTCTGAGTTTTTGTACTCATATTTGGTTTCTGTAATTATTTGACATTTCTTTATGTAATGCATAACCCCATATATGGATGGACTGTATTTTTTATGCATATGTAAAGAATTGTTTCTCTTTTGTTGGGGAGGAGATGTGATGCACCAAGCAAAGCCAATATTTATTTAGTGTATGACATACAATGTCAGGAAAATCTACAAATGTTAGATACAATACAGTCCTGACAGCCTAGATTTCTAGTTCATTTTGTTTAGCGCTTGAATGCCTATCCTTGGTGCACCACATAGGGCAAGCTAGCTTACACCAGCTGACTAGTGGTGCTCGGGTTGCATATCTCACCTCACTACACCACATGTTGAATTGCCTCGTGTCTGGTCAGGTCCAATGCTGATTTCCGCTTTCTGCACACATATGTTGGAAGTTAAAACCCACCCCTCTCCTAGAAAAATGAAATATTTTGGGATGCCCTAAAAAGGCAGAATATTTCCCCTAAAAGAGAAGTAGAAACTCAGAGAGGTAAAAACTCACCCCCTCCTCCCACATTTGTTAATGGCCCATTAAGGCCTAGGGCAATCTATTCTACATAACAAAGATCTACCTCCTTCAGGTAGAGCTATTCAATTGCCCTTCGTTGCATCACCCACCAAGTTTCAACCAAACTTAGCACATAGACAACCTACAAAGCTAGCTATGACCTCTGACAGCAACCAATCAGGATATTCTTCCTGTGCCCCAGGAAGTTCAAAACCAGAGAGAGTATAAAACCCAAGGATTCTCAGCATCTCTTCCTTTTTTTTTCTTTGCCCAAGAACTCCAAGGCAGTGATCCTGTCCACCATTAAACCATCTTTCCAAACAGCTTCCATGTTTCCAGTGTCTTTTCCCCACCTGGAACTGAACCCAGAAGGATATTTCTTCCAACACATGTTTGTAGCTAGGTTCAATGCAGAGATAAGTTAGACATTTTCTGAATTTTTGACATGCCAAGTCCAAAAGGTTCACCATTACTGTCCCAAAGATAGTTTTCAAGAGGCAACTGGACTTTCTGGTTTTTCTTTGTGAGAGCTGAAAAAGCTTCTTGAATGAGAAGTGAAACATCTTCAAAGAAAAACGAGAAAGTTCAGTTGCCTCTTGAACAGACATCTTTGAATGAGAAGTGAAACAACCATGACTGGATGACTGAGAATCTCCACAGATGTCCACCATTATAGTTTCATAATGAAGCACAGAGTTGAATTTGGAAGCTCTGTTACTCTGCAGTTTAAATTGTGCCAGATACGTCCAAAATTTTGCTTCTGCTGTCTTCAGAAAACTGCATAAATATGACATACAGATTAAGCTGGGGAAAGGTCTGGTGCTCTAAGTGGAAACATAAGAGCCAGACTTTCACAATGGCTGGAAATTATAAATGGGTCATAATTATTAGTTAGGCGGTTATTGCCAGCACAAATCTGTGATTCAGAGTAGAATGGAATCTACAAAAATAATGTATTGATGGGGCTATCTCTGGAAAGAAAAGCAAGTTAGCAGATTATATATCTCAGTCAAAGAATATTGAAAATCACAAGATTAAAAGCTGTGTTCAGCTCACTATTGCATTTTGAATTTCTTTTCATTTTAAATGAAACCAGGTGCAATTTAGAGGCGGTTTAATGTGAAAACCCTTCAAATCTCTTTAACCGACGTATCAGCCCAAACCTGTCTGAAAAGCCAGTGCAATCTTATGTAGCATATAATGTAGTAGGCTACATTATTTGCATCAGCCTTTCCCAACACATTTCTGGATAGATCAAACTGTCTCCCATATTGGTTAGTAATGATGTACAGTTGATCAGAACTGATGTATTTAGACTGCATTTACACAAGCAACCCAAATTGGCTTTGATGGACCATGTGAACTCAATGGCTTCAGCAGGTTATGTGCGTCTCTCAAAACTGGTAAGATATAGTTAGACAGAGCATTGCAATCCAAATCTCAGGCTTTTTGAATCTGGGTGCAATGCTGACAAGCTGAAAAGGGACTTGCCTCACAATGTGCCAGCCATCTTTGTGTGTTGATTTCGATCCCCTGACTGTGTGAACCCCAAGTCATTGTGGCTTGTAGAAGATATTCAAGGGCTTAATGTGTTGTATGAATGGAACCAATTGTGGCCTGGTCAACAACTCAAGGGAATAAACTTTGAGCAATATCAGAAGACTTTGAAATATTCTACCCATGTTTAATAGAATGCATTTGTAATGAGATTCTGTTTTTCTCATTGGTAATTTGAATGAGGTATGAAAGAAAATCTTTTCCGAAAGAAGCAAATAAGTGTAACAAAATGATATAATACACCATTTCAGACTGGTAGTTCTCTGCCTTCTATCCCATTGAAGAACTAATGAGTTATACTTGAGTAATATATCCTTTCAGAAGCCCAGTAAGATGCCCCTTCTCTGTAGCCTTTTTGATAGGCTCAAGAGAGATTTCTGTGAAAGATTCATGAAGCAAACCTGGAGTAATTCTTCAGATCTAGCATGTTGCTTTGACACATGATGCTGTACGATGAAAACGAACACATTAACATTAACCCACTCCATTGTAAATAATGTCAACCAACTCAAAAAATCATTGCCAATGGGAAATGTTAATGAAGCATTGTTTGTAGCTTGATGAACAATCTGAGAAAGTCCCAAATCATGCATAATGTACAAAACAAAGAAAGAAAGAAGACAGCTTCCCAAGACATCATTTGAATGTGATCTAATCTTTGAAGCAAGTTATGATGAGATATGACTTGACGCAGACATTTTTGGACCTCAAATCTAGTGGATATGAAAGAGGACTTTAGCTAAAGAAAGAAAAGAAGGTGGACAACAGTATAGAGAAATCTCCAATTTGGACGATTGTCCAACACTTCAATATAGGTAGTCCTTGATTTACGACCACAATTGAGCCCAAACTTTCTGTTGTTAAGTGAGACATTTGTAAAGTGAGTTTTGCCCCATTTAACGACCTTTCTTACCACAGTTGTTAAGTTAGTAATCTGGTTGTTAAGTAAATATGGCTCCCCCCTTGTTCAGAAGATTGCAAAAGGGGATCACATGACCCTGGGACATTGCAATGGTCATAAATATGAACCAGTTGCCAAGCATCTGAATTTTGATCACATGACCATGGGAATGCTGCAAAGGTTGTAACTGTGACAAACAGTTATCAGTCACTTTATTCATTGCCATTGTAACTTTGAACGGTCACTAAATATACTGTTGTAAGTCGAGGACTATCTGTACTTCATCTTAAAAGAAGTTCCAGAACTTCTGAAGACTCTGGTTCCTTTTTTCCAGCAAAATGAAGAACTCACCAACAGATGAAAGAAAACTAGACTTAAATAAAAATAATCTTCTTCCTTTTTTTTCCTTGGGAGGAGAGGATGAGGGGGGGGGTGGAAATCAGTTTTGAAGCCTAACCTGTCCATAAAAGCAGCCATGTCATCAGCAAACATCTGAAGGGGTCTAATTTAATTTTGTACCAAATGAAGGTGCTTCTGTTGTTTCCACTTTAAGTACAATGAGGTGAGGTATTTGTGCACAAGAAGAAAGGAACAGAGCTGAGCTGACACTCTCCAAAGCAGCTCCCAAGAGATAAAAACCTGGCTGAAATCCAGAGTTGTGTCCCATCACACAATAGCAGCAGAAATTTCATTTAAGTTTCAGGGGCAGATGCTGCTGGGCATCAAAGTGAATAGAACTCCATAAGGCTTAGCGTGTGGATGCTAGAGATTATTACCTAGCAACCATACATTAAGCCACCACTAAACTAATGGATGCTTCGGCATGTGTTCTCCAGCTGGCAGATGTAGCGGTATAAGCATAACTGGACTGAATAGACAGAGGAAAAAGTGATTGGTTTGTTCTGTAGTTTAATCTGAGGACCAGCGAGACTCAAGAGATGGAGGTTGGTCTTGCGGGCTTCCAGATTTTGGTTGAAATCACAGCCACAAAATGGATGTTGGCAGAAGGAATAGGAAGAGCAAATTGCCTCTACGGTCTTTAGGATTATAGTTTGATGTACAAATCAGCTGATGAAATACAACATAAAACATTCTAAATACAGGTAATCCTTGACTTACAACCTTAATTGAGCCCAAAGTTGCTAAGTGAAACATTGGTTAAGTGAATTTTGTCTCATTTTACAACCTTTCATGCCATCGTCAAGTGAATCACTGCAATTGTTAAGATAGTATCATGATTGTTGAGTGAATCTGGCCTCCCTGTTGACTTTTCTTGTCAGAAGGTCGCAAAAGATGATCACATGACCCAGGACACTGCAACAATCATAAAGATGTGTCAGTTGCCAAGCATCCAAATTTTGATCATGTGACTGTGGGGAATAATACAAAAGCTGTATAAGTATGAAAAATGGTCATACGTCACTTTTTTCAATGCCGTTGTAACTTTGAATGGTCTCTAAACAGTTGTGGACTACCTGTAATCCAAATACCTATATCTAGTCCACTCTCAACAGTTGAAATTCTCTTTAGGTCAGTCCTATTTCTCTCACAAGATCCTTTATCTGTGGAAAAATAAGAGAAGGGAGTCCTATGTACTCTTTCAATGAAATGTTATTCTTCATCTGCAAAAGTATAATTTCTAAATGGCAGGAAATATTTTTTATGTTGTGTTGGTTAAACTCCATATCAAATAGCAACATATCAAAATGATGTTTTGCATGCCATATTTTTTTAAAAAACCATTCAGGTAAACTGAAACAGGATCAGGATCAAAAAAGGCAATGAGGATGAACGTAATGTTAGAAACTACATCTATTTCTTCATTAGTATTTTTTCCCACCTCACCCAATCATATTTGTGTCACTATAACAATAAAGGCAGCAAACTTTATGTCATCTCGACAATGACTGGATAACTATAAATTATTATAAGTGAGGAAATGGCCCAAGTCTTAGGAAAGGATATTGAAGGAAATAAGGATCTTTAGCCTTGTGACGAGAAGACTGTGGAAGCGATGTCTGGACAAAATCAAGATTAGTTCTCCATCACTCTAGAATATAGGAGACAGAAGAATGTATTTCAATGATGGGAAGGCAAGTTGTGGATGAGTCCTAAACTAATTTAAGTGTATTCAAGTAGAGTCTAGACAGGGAATGTTTTAATTAGGATCCTTGCACTTGAAAAGGCCGTTGGAGTCCATGGCCTAAATGACCCATCCAACTTAATGATTGTGTAGCATATTGCAAATTGTATACTCATTAGGTTAATTAATTTGGCATATGATCAACACCTCAGAAGGGAGGAAACAACTCTTCCTCTTCCTCTTCCTCCTCCTCAAGACAATGCAGAAATTCTAAAGTAACAATTTTAGCCACCACTGATTTTTGTTGTTGGTTGTTTTTTTTTTTTTAAGGAGACCCTATCTTTCATGTTTCTGTCTGTGTTACAATAATACATCAAAGCCAAATCAGCTTAATAATATGCACTTAACGTTAATGAGAACTGGCACTGGAGCTGTGGTTGACCTTCTACTGATTAAGCTTGCTTCAATAGCAGCTAGGGCTTTGAAAAGGTTTAAAAGAGTGCTTTGATTCAAGGAAGTGTCTATCGAATCACCCCACCGAAGGAGATTTGGGAATCAAAGTGGAGATTGCTTTGGAGACAATGAACTGAATCATGCAACTCCAAGGGGCTTTACACATCCACTGGTCCCCCCCCCCCCATTGTTTCTGAAGTGATTAAACAATACAGAAGGCTGCAACCTTGCTTCTATATATGGATAATCCTGAGGAGAAAAGTTGAATAGCAGCCTGTTGGCAGGGAAGCTTGCCACAAGTTATACAACCTCTTCTCGCATTCCACAAAACCCACTAAACCCGGCATAGCAGCCCCTTTCCCCAGGGGAGGGTTTTTTGTTCAGGGCTGTGTCAAACCTGGGACTCCTCCAGAAAACTTTTGAATCATTTTAAAATGTTTTTATTGTTAAATTGAAAAATTGGGTTTTTTTTCTTGGATAGTTTCCATCAGCACTGGTTCCATCTGCAAAACTGACTGTTCTGCAGGACAACCTTAATTAAGCCACTCTGGTGGCTTCTAGACATTAATCCTTCAACTAGGTTTGTTTCTCCTCTGGACCATGTCAATTTGGCCATTCCAAGGGTTGGAAGTGTGTGTATGTGTGTGTGTGTGTGTGTGTGTGTGTTTAAAAAGGCCATCTTTTGAACCAGTTGAGATTAACTAGTATTTGAAAACTGCTAGTGGCCGGAGTAACATGATGTAAAGAAGTAATGGTCTGAAGTCATTTCATGACTGTGTCAATCTATGTTTTATATATACCTAAATTAATTTAGGATCTTTGCAGAATGCTTTGGAGGCTATTCTTTTCATTCTATGCCATCCAGCTTTTTTAAAAAAATGGTCGTTGGAGATATTGCAAAACTATTCATCCTGAATCCCTTGAAGAAATCAGACATCCTTGCTATTTCCATCTCTTTTGTCAAAAATACAAAGCAGCTTTTCCATTATAGTGCTTGGACAAATCCAGATTTTTGTTTTTTTAACCAAAAAAATCCCTGATCTTGAAATGGCTCAGATTGAAAAAGTTTGCCCTCCAAGTTTGAATCATGGCTTTTTCAAATCTCAAGGCATTAATTCAGGTGTCAATTCTCCTAGGTCTAATAGCAGTTATAATCAAATGGGAGGCATTCCTTTGTCGAACCCTAGATTGATCCATTTGGTCTTAGAGTTGACTGATACTTGATGTACTTAATCTGAAAGCTGGTTGAGTGGAAAGTGATCCCTTTTAAAAATACCCAAATAACAATTTTCCTTGTAGGAAATTGTTGACTTCTGGTGGGAAATGCTAACGCCTTCATTACAGTAAATAGAGGCTGTGTACACACTTATAGAACTTGAGCCATGAGGCACTGGAGAAGTATGTTCTCCAGATTTTTTGGGATTGAGAAATCTCCCTTTCTTTTCAGATTTATATACCGTTTCATAGTACTTTACAGCCTTCTCTAAGCAGTTTACAGAGTCAACATATTGCCCCCAAACAATCTGGGTCTGCATTTTATTAACCTTGGAAGGATGGAAGGTGTTGTGAATGAATAAATGTATAATAAAGTTATCTTGAGCTTGGAGTTAAGTGCAGGGTTCTGGCCCTGCACTTCTGATTGGCTGTGAAATGGCGAGATCAGATTGGTCTGTTCAGGAGAATCTGATTGGCCATGAACGAGCCGTTCTCGTTGGTCAACGGAGCTTTTGCTCCCAGGTTTTCATTGGTTGAATAGTTAATAAGTTGCCTACATAAGGAAGGCTGTAGCAGCCATCGAGTTTGAGCTGTCACACCATGTAAATAAAGAGTTGAAGTTCACCGTTTCACCGGCTCGTCTCCATTCTTTCTCGCCCATGCTCCAAACTTAACACTGTCGACGAAGGTGGGATGTGGAGACGTCAGAGCTAACTAACCACGAAGAAGAGAACCGAGCACGTGGCTGAAATGCACAATGGCGGAACCTTGTCCGACGGCATCATACCACCCACTCCATTCGACCCAGCTCAAGAAGACTGGGACCCCTACATGGATCATTTCCAAATGTTCTTGGAAACCAACAATTTGAAGGATGCCATGACCGGGAAGAAACGGGCAGTATTCCTAACGCATTGCAGGCCGACCGTATTCAAGATGGCTAAGGCACTAGCAAAACTGGCAGAAGTAAAGTCGATGGACTGGGACGTCCTCGAACCCCTACTGAGAGCCCACTATGCATCGACTGTGCCAACCCTTGTGAGGCACCATGAATTTTACCAGAGGGACCAGCGGAAAGGAGAGAGTGTTGCAGATTTCATCACAGATCTTCGGAATCTGGGAGGCCTAAGTGATTTTGCCGACCTTGAAGAAGCCCTGAGAGACCGAGTAATTCTAGGTTTAGAGTCACCGCACACGCAGAGTAAGCTGATGGCGAAGGGTGACATCAGTCTCAAGGATGCCATCGCTGAAGCTACGGCAGCGGAAGCAACCAAGAAGTCAGCTGTCTGAATGCGCCGCAGCCGCACCCCGGTTCACCAACCGACCAGCGAACTTTTACCCAAGTCAGAAGGACAGCTGCTGACGGCCCACCACGAGGACCTCTCTTCGTCGTCAGACAGCGATGAAGAAGAGGTCCATCGATTGCGGTCTGATCGGGACCAATACCCGAAGTCCCTACACCCATGCGCTGGCTGTGGGGCCAACCATTCCAGGTCCGAATGCAAATTCTGCGACGCGCTCTGCCATGAGTGCGGGAAGAGAGGCCACATTGGACGGGTCTGCAGAAGCTTCCAAGGACCCGGCCAGGCCTCGAAGGGGGCTAACTATCGCCAATCGACAGGAAACTGTCCTGTGAGGCAAGAACCAGTAAACCACTCCTACAGAAACCGAACCTTAAATCGCCCCATGAAGCGAGAAGAGGCTCACCAAACTATCACTATCGGTCACGCCTCTTCCTTGGATGCCAAGAAAATCCGAATTACAGTGGCCATCAAAAATCAGCCTTGCCAAATGGAAGTCGACTCGGGATNTCGAGTCCGGGTCTCATTCAAGACCGTGCGGCGTACTTACCTCTGACTGTGATCGACAAAGATCGCCCTAGCCTGCTAGGCCTCCAATGGTTCGCGCCACTCGGCATCGAAGTGGCAGGCATTAACCGAATCGGCGGCAGTGACTGGGAGGAGGACCTCATCCATGAATTCAGGGACGTCTTCGCATAAAAACTAGGCAAGTACAAGGGGACCCCGATATCGTTCAGCCTTAATCCAAAAATAGCTCCCATCCGCCTTAAGCCCCGTCAAGTTCCATTTGCCCTAAAGCCGAAAATCGATGAACAGCTTGATAAGTAAATAGCCCAGGGAGTGTTAGAGCCAACCGATCACTCTCCCTGGGAGACCCCAATCGTGACATTCATTAAGCCGGATGGTTCGATTAGAATTTGTGGGGACTACTGGGCCACCATGAACCACGCCCTGCAGCAAAACGCATATCCGGTACCGGTGGTGCAGCACCTTCTCCATTCCCTGGGGGGCGGAAAGGTCTTCGCTAAACTAGACTTAGCTCAGGCATATCAGCAACTACCAGTTGATGAAAACACGGCGCAGGCACAGACGATTGTGACACACCAAAGTGCCTTTAAATGTACCCGGCTCCAGTTCGGAGTGAGTGTAGCCCCGGGGATCTTTCAGAGCCTGATGGAAAGGCTATTACAAGGGATTAAAGGCATGGTCCCCGACTTTGACGATGTGTTAATTGCTGCCCCTACTTCAAAAATTTTACGGGAGCGCTTAAAATTAGTTCTACAGAAATTCAAGGACGCAGGTCTTAAAGTGAAAAAGAATAAGTGTAAACTGTGTACAGATCGTGTTGAATTTTTAGGGTATTTAATTGACAGTCAGGGCATTCACCCTACCGACAGCAAATTGAGAGCAATAAAAAATGCTCCCAGACCCAGGAATAAGGCCGACCTCCAGGTGTTTCTAGGCCTTATCAATTTTTATAATGTATTCCTGCCGCACAAAGCAACTGTCGCTGAACCTTTACATCGTTTACTGGACAAAAAAGCAATTTGGGTGTGGGGTCATAGAGAAGAGCAGGCGTTCCATAATGTGAAAAAACTACTGACTTCTGACACTGTACTCATGCAGTACAATGAGACCTTGCCATTAAATATCACATGTGATGCATCACCTTTCGGAGTGGGCTCCATTTTGAGCCATGTATTGCCTAACGGTAGCGAAGCCCCTGTTGCCTATTTTTCAAAGATGCTTTCAAAAAATTTATTGAGCGAAATTATAGCCAGATCGATAAAGAAGCCCTTGCAATTGTGTCTGCTGTTCAAAGATTTCACGAGTACGTGTATGGCCGGGCTTTTACTATTGTGACTGACCACAAACCATTACTGGGGATAATAGCTGGGGATAAACCGACTCCCTACATATTATCCCCCAGGATGACTCGCTGGTCAGAATTCTTGGCTGCTTATAATTATTGGCTGCAATACCGCCAGGGGAAAGCCATTCCCCACACCGACGCATTGAACCGAGCACCGCTTCCAGAGACTCTCAACGACCCTACGCCTACAGTGACAACGTTGCAGATCGAGACACTTCACACACCGCCATTAACCGCCCGTGATATTGTGAGAGAAAGAAGACGTGACCCCGCCTTAGCACGAGTCCTCAGTTGGGTGGAACGCGGATGGCCATTGGACCAAGTACCAGATGACTTCGCACCATTCAAAAGTCGACAAACAGAGTTGTTTTCTCAAAAGGGCTGTATCATCTGGGGTGATAGAATCGTTATCCCAGAGCACTCCAACAAGCAGTCCTGAGAACCTTGCATGATGGCCACCCCGGCATCGTGCGCATGAAAGCCCTCGCATGAAGCTACGCGTGGTGGCCAGGCATCGAGAAGCAAATCGAGACTTCGGTCAAAGCTTGTCATAGATGCCAAGAAGTAAGCAATGTCCCACCAAAGGCAGTCCCAACCGAATGGGAGACACCGCGGGGATCCTGGTCCCGTATCCATCTGGACTTTGCTGGGCCGACCAAAGGCCACACCTTCTTGTTAACCGTTGACGCCTACTGGAACTGGCTCGAAATCCACCGAATGAGGAACACGACAACCGAAGAGGTCATAAAAAAACTGGAGAGACTGTTTGCAACCCACGGATTACCAGACGTTCTGGTATCCAACAACAGGCCCCAATTGACCACGCTGTCCTTTGAACAGTACCTGGCGGACCGCAGTATTCGACATGCGCTGACTTCGCCTGCGCATCATGTGGCCAACGGAAGGCCGCAGGATGCGCATGGTACATGGCCAACGGAAGGGCTGAGCGCATGGTACAATTCATCAAGAAAACACTACAAAAAGTGGACTATGACAACATCGAAGACAAAATAAACAGAATCCTCTTTTTACAGCATATCACTCCACACAGCGTCACCAACAAAACTCCCGCCAAGCTGCTAATGGGATGGAAACTCCATTCCCACCTCGACCGGTTACACCCAGCGTACAAACAGGAGAAGCCACATGGATCCAGCGGCCAATGCCGTACCTTCCAGGTAGGCGACTTGGTGTTCGCTAGAAATTTATCGGGCGATCCGTTTTGGGTAGAAACGACTGTGGTCCGTGTAACCGGCCCAAGATCATACCTAGTACAATGCCGTGACAATAGACTTTGGAAGAGCCATATCGATCAACTACGATCAAGGCTGCAGTCAGGCATCTCCGAGTCCCCTGATAACCAAACTGAGTGGGGGGGGGCGAGATACAGAGGAAGATGAACTGCAACTAGCAGAAAACCTTTTCGAAGGGAACGATAGCGGAAGGGAAATACGAGAAGAGGAACCAGGGATGGGAGTGAACTCACCTCAGGGTGATACCGTAGATGTTGGCGACAACGAAAACTCGAACTCAGAGCCAGAGGCACCCCTTTCGCCAAACAACGAATTACCTCAACAGGAGTGCAGCCAAATACCGGGTGCACAACGAAGATCAAACAGAATAACAAAACAACCGTCCTACCTTAAGGATTACGTAGCCGCACCCTGTAAACGGAACCCAGGGGGAAGGGGTGTTGTGAATGAATAAATGTATAATAAAGTTATCTTGAGCTTGAAGTTAAGTGCAGGGTTCTGGCCCTGCACTTCTGATTGGCTGTGAAATGGCGAGATCAGATTGGTCCGTTCAGGAGAATCTGATTGGCCATTAACGAGCCGTTCTCGTTGGTCAACGGAGCTTTTGCTCCCAGGTTTTCATTGGTTGAATAGTTAATAAGTTGCCTATGTAAGGAAGGCTGTAGCAGCCATCGAGTTTGAGCTGTCACACCATGTAAATACAGAGTTGATGATCTTCAACTCTTTATTTATTTCACCGGCTCATCTCCATTCTTTCTCGCCCATGCTCCAAACTTAACAGAAGGCTTAATCAACCTTGATCAAACTCCAGGCTGTGGGCAGAGTTTGCCTGTATTCTAACCACTGTGCCACCATGGCTGAAAGGAAACGGGTTCTCTGTCTCCATTGCAAAATCCAGCAATCTACAGCGCTGCCTAGTTCAAAATAGCGTCTCACTAACCCTCCAGTCCAAACAGTTTTTCAGTGTATTTGAATGATGGCTGGATAGATGGATCCAATCATTTAGATATGCAAAGAATATTCCATTGTGTAAATTTTGGAGTGGGACCCAATCTGATGCATGAAGAGGAAGCCTACATTGGTTTTAAGGAACAATATTCTATTAAATCGGTTGATGTTGTTGTTTTGCTGCCAGTTTTGGTTCTTTGGGTTTATTCTATTTTTTACGACATGTATAATTAAACAGGTGAATTCATTTACAAATAAATAAAGTACATATACATTATAAAGGCATCTCCAAGCTTCTAGAAGTGGTTAACAAGCAAATAAAGAGATTAATAACTGTGCTTAAATCTTATCCAGAAGTAAGAGTGTTCCAAAAATCCTGGAAATTTGGGGAGGAGAGAGGGGGAGAAGTTAGCATTTGTATCTCCATGCAGGCTGATGTGAGCAAAATATTCGACAGTGTTTACAATCAAAGTACATTTCAGACCAGGATCCTTGATTTATAGCACTAAATTCTGCTGTATTATACCTGCCTACCTGAGATAAGAGCCCCTGAAGTGAGAAACCAAGAGAGAAAGATAGTATAATTTTGACTGAAAGGATGCATATTAATTTTCTTCCCATGCTCTTCCTTCATGTAAGCTCAGACAATAAGAAATCTAAATCTGAAAACAAGATTTTGGTACTGTTTCAGCTTAGTGGAAGAAATATCCATCTGGTTCAGTTCCAAGCCAGGAGAAAGACACTGGAAACATGGAGGCTGATTGGAAAGATGTTTTAATGACAAAGCATAACTACCAAGCCCATG
Organism: Emydocephalus ijimae; assembly: GCA_004319985.1. Lineage (NCBI taxonomy): Eukaryota > Metazoa > Chordata > Lepidosauria > Squamata > Elapidae > Emydocephalus > Emydocephalus ijimae. The sequence goes on from BHEV01060926.1 coordinate 31,884, forward strand.
GTTCTGGTGCAGCTGACCACATGGAGTTGAGAATGGGGGGTATTTATACCTTCTCTTGGGCTTTGCACTTGAACTTCCTGTTCCTGGGGAAGAACATGTATTCTATTGGCTCTTGTCAGACTCCCATGGGGCCATGTACAGGAATTTGTCTGAGCTAAGTTTAGCTGAAGTTTGAACTGCTGAGGGTGGTGCAACTGAGATGATGCAATGAAGGGGCTTTGGCAATTCCTATTGTGGCTGAGGGCTAATCCTACCTTTGTTGGATCTCGGGTGAGGGTATTTGCTTATGAATAGAGCTACCTATCTCTTTATCTCTAAAGTGCTGACATCTGCTGTGGGTACTCTTTTTTCCAAGAACATGTTTCTCCATTTCTCATCCAAGGAAATATAATAGTCTGCCTTTTTAATCTTTCTCAAAATATTCCATTCTTCTAGGAGAGGGGTGGGTGCTAACTATCAACAGTGCTTTCCTCCTTTGCCTTGATAGCTGCCCAATAAAAAATATGTTAGAACAAGATCATGCTGCCCAATACACAAACTGCTCAATAAAAAATCATGTTAAAATTGGGATGTGGGGGGGAGGCAATTCTGGCTGCTTTTCAGCTCATATCATCTGGTTTATCTGCTTCTAAAGCGGCTAGTTTGAGATGATTTGGGGGTTGATTCCGGGAGAGAAAGTTCATACATGGGTGAACCACAACTTGAGCAGAGAACAATGACTTGCTAATAATGGGCTCCTCCCCATGCTGGCTGTCATGCCCCTAGCTGCTTAATTCCCAGAGATTGCAGGTCAACCAGACAACAGCTCTTTGCCCCAAATGTCACTGAGAAGGAATAATAAGGCGATGCCTTCTGCACCACAGCAGCCTGTATCCCTTCTTAGGGTTTGAGGCCTCCTCATCTCTTGGGTTAGTTTAATTATTCTAAATGGGCAGTCATTAGCACAAAGCATTAATTGCTGTTATCTTGACTGATGCTGGAGCTGGAACAACCCTGAGAACCGATTTTAATAAGCCCTTTTTTTCCATAACTGTAGGCTGTTTGGCATGAAGTGCTCCTCGTTTAAATACAGGATGAATTAGTACAGCTACTGTTTAGAAATGTAAGGCAGCATCATTTAAAAAAAAAAATCTTGTTTTAAAAGCTTTGTTGCCTGTCTCTATCTGAGGGATAACTGTTGCAATGACTTATTGTTACTGTTGCACCTGTATCAAAGGCTGAAAAATTATTTGGCAAGTAGGAACTGACCCTCAGAATCTTTTCCACTTTTAACCCTTGTTATTTATTCGCTTGCTTGCTTATAGATATGGCTTCCTTCCAGTACTGCCTAAACTGCACACAGGCCAAGCAACTTCCTTTCAATTGAGGTTCTCTGTTCAAACGGACTTGGCTGTCTGGCTTTGTCTTCATCTGCAGGAAACTCTTCTTAGTTCCTGGAATTTTGAAATACATATATATTCCTCATACAGGTAGGTCTCGATTAGTGCCAATGGTGGATCCCACAAAATGGTCATATTATTCAGATGCATACTATCTGAAGTGCTGTTTCTAGGGAAAATAGGGTAATTGGTTCCCGACTGATAAAAACTAAAAATGAAGAATTTGAAACATCATTTTTCTGGGAACCGATGAAATATAACATTAAAGGAATATATTTGAAACTTACATTCATTTTTTTAAAGTCATAGGAAAGTTAAGAAAAGCAAAATTAAGACAAAAACTATTTTAAACATCATTCCTATCCAGAAGATAGATATCTAGACAGATCTATCTAGAAAAAATGGATAGGAATTGTATTGTTTTGTATTAATGTTTCGTTTTAATTTTGCTTCCTGAAACTACTCTGTGACTTTGTTTGAAATGAATCTTCTAGATAGACAGCAATTGTGCTTGTGCTATCCTCAATTGATTATGTGCTAGCCTTGCAATAGCTGAATTTCATCTCACATTAAACTTGAGTTTATTATAATTCACACTAAATCAAATATTGTACTATGCAAGCTCTCACTAATCTGACCTACTTGTATTGGGTGGGTCATTGATCCATTTCGCATCATTTTATATACACACGCTCACCTACCCACAATCAGAATAAATATATTAAACATCAAACAAGATGATGAATCTGGCCCATCACAACATAATCATGTGCCACACACCCAACAGTACCTGCAACGCAAGCACTCTGCCACTGAGTTACAGATTGCCTGGAGCTACAGTAAGTACTTCCTTTGAACTAGTGCCTTATTTGTTACGCTTTTAAGCAATATCTAGGACATAATATTAATGCTTTTGCTGTGATTATGGTATTATATATTATATTGTAAAAAAAACCAAAATAAATCTAACTAACAAAAATTGCATAGCAATTTTTAAAAAGTTAAATTAAACAGCACACTTTGTCGGTCAAATGTAAAGCAATAGCATACAGATGTGCATAGATCTCAGTCCTGTGATTAAATAAGTGTTTTTTCCCCCAATTTGGCACTTTTAAGATGTGTGGACTTCAACTCCCAGAATTCCCCAGCCAGTCACTTTTAAATGAAAGCAATGAGGCAGTCAGCTGGGCCTTTCTGGAGATAGTATCGCCAAACCACAAAGGGACATTAAAAGCACATGCACTCCATTTTCACGAGTAGCTCATCACAGTTCATAAAATAAAAATATCTGAATCAATATATGTCCAGGAGATACTCTCAATCTGAATCAAAGGTTGAGAGGTAGAAATGTACTGGTTCCTGTTAATCATTTAGGCTCTATATTTAAAAAATAGTTAGGTCCACCTAACAACAATAACAATAATAAAAACAATATAAAATTTACCATAGGCATTGTAATTTTGGCAAGACAATCTTCCCAGAGAGGCTTCAGTTGGCAGATCAACCTTATTGGACGGAATTCATTTCATTCCATCCATTCTTCTTGAACCCCACATAGTAATGGTGGCTTTTCTAAGATCCATGTCCTCTTCAGATATATTTGAATGCTAACTCCTTAAGTCAGGGGTGTCATGTGATGCATCATGACTTTTTTTCCCCCTTCACTAAATCCAGGGGTTGGTGTAGCCAGCACAAGATGCATGCAGTCTGCGGGCTGCAAGTTTGACCCTCCTGCCTCAAGTAATCAAACTGCCCACCAAGAGCATCTCTGTCTTAACAAGTTGGAATATCATTTCCTGGACTTTAATCCAGCCAGTGATTTTTTTTTTCCTGGCATCATTTGGAAAAAGCAAATTGAAGGATTATTGAATTATTGACCAATACACAATTTCAAACCCTTTGATCTCATTCAATGGCATCATGTAAATTCTGAGTGGTGTGGTAGGTCCAAATGAATATTCGAGGGAGATAATAAATGTAATGGAACCAGTGGTGGGTGTCAAGTTTGAGGCATGGGCGATAATGAATGGAAACAAGCCAGTTAACGGTGAACTTCAACTCTTTTATTTACATAGTGACAGCTCAAGAAAACAGGGCAGCTACGACCCTCTTATATAGATAACCCAATAACTATTTAACCAAAAAGAACTCAGGAGCACTTGCTCCACTGAACCAATACGAAGGCTCTGTTAATGGCCAATCAGACTCCCCTGAGTGGGCCAATCCGATCCTGCCATTAGACAGCCAATCAGAAGTGCAGGGCCAGAAGTGCAGGGCACTTAACTCCAAGCTCCAAAATAACTTTAAAATATTATATGCATTCACAACACCCCTTCCCCCTGGCTTCTTTTTACAGGGCGCAGTTACATAGTCCTTTAGATAGGACAGTTGCTTTACTAGTCTGTTCGACTTCCGCTGAGCGTCCTGCTTTTGGCTACCATTCTGCTGAGGTAGATCGTTGTTTAGCGGAGGGGTTTCTTCAGGTTCAGTGTTCACGTTTCCGTCCTCTCCGCTATTGTCGGTAGCTCCTTGAAGTAGACCTACTACCGTCTCTAGATCTCTTTCCTGTGTCTCTATTCCGCTATCGATTCTACCAAACGGGTTTTCTTCTATCGGGTTTTCATCTTCTTCTGTATCTCCCCCCCCCCCTCAGCTTGGTCATCAGGGAATTTGGAATTGTCTGAACGGAGCTGTGATCGCAACTGATCGATATGGCGTTTCCAAATTTTGTCGTCGAAGCACTTTACAATGTAGGATCTTGGCCAGTTACACGTATGATTGTTGCTTCAACCCACAGCGGATCACCGGACAGGTTTTTAGCGTACACACAATCACCTACTGGAAGGTTCGGCATCGGCTGCTGGATCCGAGTGGTTTTTCCGGCTCATATGCTGGGTGTAACTGGTCGAGGTGGGAGCGGAGCCTGCGTCCCATTAGCAGTTCAGCGGGAGTTTTATTAGTGACGCTGTGCGGTGTGATGTGTTGTAGGAAGAGGATTCGGTTGATTTTGTCATCGATGTTATCGTAGTCTATTTTCTGCAAGGTCTTTTTAACGAATTGAACCATGCGCTCAGCCCTTCCATTGGTAGCAGGATGCGCAGGCGAGGTGAGCGCATGTCGGATGCCGCGGTCAGCGAGGTATTGCTCGAAGGACAGCGCGGTAAATTGGGGCCCGTTGTCGGATACCAGAACGTCTGGCAGTCCGTGGGTCGCAAACAGTCTTTCCAGTCTTTTGATGACTGCTTCGGTGGTCGTGTTGGTCATACGGTGAATCTCGAGCCAATTCGAGTTGGTGTCGACAGTTAAAAGGAAGGTGTGGCCTTTGGTCGGCCCTGCAAAATCCAAGTGAATATGGGACCAGGGTCCTCGTGGTGTTTCCCACTCAGTTGGAATGGCTTTTGGTGGGGCATTGCTCACTTCCTGGCATCT
>BHEV01060929.1:0-10589 GCA_004319985.1 Emydocephalus ijimae
CTTCCCTTCTTGCTTTTCTTTTTCATATTTTTGGTATACAAGTTTCAGTCCATCCACAAGTGATGCCATTGTAGAGAGAAATTTTTTTTCCAAACAACTACCCAAGTGCTTTTAATCAGAGATAATTCTCAGAAGTTCCAAAATCACCAAACAACAAGCAAGCTGTTTCTTTTAAATACTTTCTCCTTCTTCACTTTCTCTTTCTGGGGTTAAAGTTTAATCAAGTTCCATTTAAAATATATCTTTTAGAAGTCTTATTGATGTTTAATAACTCTTTAGAATTCTAGGCAATCTTCTCCTTATTTTCAAATTTTGCTCCAAATTTTTTTCCCTCTCCCTTCCCACTCACAGCCAAAAATATTTTTTTTTAAATGTTCAGAAATCCTTATCCCTTCAGCATTTAATTATCTCCAATGCAGGTTTTCCTATTTCTCTTATGGTTCCATCCGCTGTCACGTTAGGAAGGAGAGTGAAAAGAAAAAAAAAACTTTCCCTTTTAGGATTCCATTTGCCACTTGTAACTCTCTCTGGAACAATGTATTTTTAGCAACTTCCAAAATTTCAGGGTACTTTCTCTTGCTTTGTTCCGGTCCAAAAACCACTTTCATAGCTCTTCCAATTTTCTTCCTCCTGCACATTCTTGTCCGGCTGCAGATTTCTTTGTAGCGGCCATTACTGACTGCTGCTCCTCTGCCTTGGGAAAAGGGGGTTTTGCCAGCTGGGGAGGGGGTCTGCAACACCCCCAAACCCCTATCCGGATCCCCCTTGTCTTCAGCTGCCTCTATGGGGCAGCTATATCCCCCAAATCCAAACAGATCAGGGGAACCTTGGCAGCGAGTGCAGCAGGGATCGCACAGTATCGCGAATCCCTGCCGCCACCGAAGCCTTGCAAACTGGAAGTCCTCACTTTTTCAAGTCCTTTATATTCATCCTCTGATGCCTTAGAGGCTAGTCTTTCCGTGGTATTTCTTTTCCTCGCATAGTCTATTATCAAGCCTTTGGCATATGCCTTCATTATATCCCATACATTCTGCATTGATGTGTCTTCTTTTTTATTTTCTTTCAAGAAAAAAGGCAATTCTTTCTCCATCCTCTGTATGAAATCTTTTTCTTTTAGTATAGTATTATTTAATGTCCATCTAGATCTTCTTTGTCCTTTCCATTTAATTATCATTGGATTATGATCTGCCCAAGTACTTGTTTCAATATGTATTTCTTGGATATTAGCTTACAATTCTGTTGACATCCATATCGTATCTATTCTGGACCATGATAAATGTCTGTTTGAATAGAAGGTGTATTGTTTAGTCTTACCATTTCTTTCTTTCCATGCATCTTTTAAATTTATTTCATCTGTCATTTTAAAAAAGGATTTAGGAAGATCTTTCTGTTTTGCTTTGTTGTTTTCTGTGTTGTATAGTCCAATTTATTGTCTACAATTCCATTAACGTCTCCCATCATAATGATATTAGCATAGTCCAGTTCAATTATTTTGAAATGTAGTTTTCTATAAAATTCTTCTTGATTGTCATTCAGGGCATAGATTGTGATCAGGAGTATTTTCATATTATTGTCCATTATTTCCACCATTAATAATCTTCCACCGTCATCCATATGGATCAATTTCACTGGGATAATATCTTTAGTGTATAAAACCACTCCTCTTTTCTTGCATTGTGTCAAAGAAGTAAATATTTTCCCTAACTTTGACTGTATCAACAGTTGTTCCTGTTGCTTTTTAATATGTACTTCTTGTAGGCAGATTATATCAAATTTTAATTTCTCTAATTTATGGAAAGTTTTCCTTCTTTTAACAGCTGAGTTAAGTCCGTTTATGTTAATTGTAATCAGTTTTTTCTCTTCCACGATTATACTTTATAGATAGGTTTGGCATCTCTTGTAGATCTTGGTTCACATTGTTCTTTAACTTCCACCTTTCCGCCTACGGCACCTTCTTCTTTTTCAGTCGCTATTTGGCAGTCCTCTTGGAATTCAATTAGTGAGATTTCTTTTTCTGTCTCCTCCTCTTTCCCTCCAAAGTATTCTGTATAAAATAAATCAGCTTTCTCAATTGAGTCAATTCTGTGTTTCTGTTCTTGCAATGTGAACATTAAACCTTCTGGAATCAACCATCTATAATTCACCTCTTTTTTAAGTAGAATTTTAGTCAGGAATCAGTATTCTCTTCTCATCTCTCTCACTCTTCTGGGTACTTCTGGGTACCACAATCTCCTTATCTTTATATTTCAATGTTTTCTCTCTTGCCACCCACAATATTTGTGTTTTAATGGCTTTCTTTGTAAATCTGATGTGAACTTCTCTTGGTAAGATATTTCTCATTGCACATCTTGTGAAGATTCAAAAAACCTCATCTATTCCATCCATCATCTTCTCTTTAGTTATTTTCAGAGTTTCAGCCAAGATTTCTATCATTATCTCAGCTAAGTTTTGTCCCTTTTCTTCCTCTATGTTTTGGAATCTGAGATAAAATTCTGATCTATCCATCTCCCATCTCAACATCCCACTTTTATCTTGTTCAACCACAGTTAATCTGCCATCAATATCTCCAATCTTCTTATCTCTTTGTTTATCTTCTTCAATTTTTTGGAATCTCTCATCATATTTCATCATCATTTGTTGAATATTCTCCACCTTTTCATCAGTTTTTTCTATTCTCTTTTCAATATTCTCTGTTCTTGCTTGTATGCTTTGAATTCCTTGCATTATCATCTGCAGTGTTACCTTTTCCTGTTCTTTTTCTTGTTGTAACATCATCTGTATTGAGCGTTGTCCTCCAGATGGTGAAGAAGAAGTAGGAATTGAAGAACTAGCCGCTGTTAGTTTCCTGCTCATTTCAGATGATTCAAAATCTTCAGGTTCTTCTACACCTTTATCCACTTGTGAAATAACCAATTGTAATTCCAAGTGGAAAAAAAGAAGCAAGATAAAACAAAAAATTTCTTCAGGTTCTTGTATACCTTAATCCAATCGATTAGTGAGAAAACTCAAAAAAGGAAGAAAAAACCATAAACAGAAAAAGGGAAAAAATATTAAATCTTGTAGGAGGCAGAAAAATAAAAAGTAAAAAACTAAAGAAGAAGAAAAAGAAATTCTTCAGGTTCTTCAACACCTTAATTCAATTAAAAAGTCTCAGGTAATAAAAAAATATACAAAAAAGAAGGAAGCCACAAAAGAAAAACCAATATGGAAAGTAAATAAAAAATGCAGGAGAGGGAGAGAGAAAAAAGAAAAAAGACTACTCCCTTTAAAAAAAAGAAGGAAAACATTAATACTGACTTTTCCTTTAAAATAAAATGCAAAAGTAAAAATTAGGCTCCAAAAGCAAAAAGAAAGACAAAAACAAGTTCCAAAAGATGCAAATGACTATTACAAATAATAAGCTGATAAGGAGGGTGTTTGTTAAAGTAAGGAATAGCCCAGCTTAAGAAAGAGAAAAAGAACACACTGCCCCTATTTAGTTATCCGAGGCTTTTGTTGAGTTTTATAGCTCTCTTCTCTAGAGTCTTATCATCTTTTTTCTGTAAACTTCAACACCAGACTCCAAATACTGCTTTTCACCTTATTCTTCTCTTGTTTGGTTGTTTTTCCAAGTCTTAAAGTACTCTTTTCCTTTTTCTCTTTCTCCTTTCCTTCCCCAACCAAAGTCACTTGTTCATCAAAAATGGCTTCTTCTTTGTCCCAGTCATCCTGTTGCGCATTCAGCTTTACATAAGTACAAACCGCCATTTCTAAAAATTGAAAAAGAGTGCCAAGAGAATCCTTCCCTTCTTGCTTTTTTTTTTTTTTTCATATTTTTGGTATACAAGTTTCAATCCATCCACAAGTGATGCCATTGTAAAGAGAAAAAGTTTTTCCAAACAACCACCCAAGTGCTTTTAATCAGAGATAATTCTCAGAAGTTCCAAAATCACCAAACAATCCAAACAAGCTGTTTCTTTTTATACTTTTTTCTTTCTTCCATTTCTCTTTCTGGGGTTGCTATTTGATCAAAAAGTTCCAATTAAGATATATCTTTTAGAAGTCTTATTAATATTCAATGGCTCTCTAAAATTCTAGACAGTCTCCTCCCTGTTTTCAAATTCTGCTCCAATTTTTTTCCCTCTCCCTTCCCACTTACAGCCAAAAGATTTTCCTTTAAATATTCAGAAATCCATACCTCCAATGCGGGTTTTCCAATTTCTCTTAAAGTTCTATCGCTGTCACGTTCAGAAGGAGAGTGAAAAGAAAAAAAACTTTTCCTTTAATTTGCACATTCTGGAAACAATGTTTCTTTAGTAAGTTTTAAGTTCCAGGGTACTTTCACTGTTACTTTGTCCCGGTCAGCAAAGATCACTTTCATTTCTTCACAGCTCCTCCTGCACTTTCTTTTTCCGGCTGAGCTCTTCTATGTGGCAGCCATTGCTGACCGCCACTCAGCTGCCTTTGGAAAAGGGGGTTTAGCTGGCTAGGGAAGAGAGGTGCAATATCTCTCGACCCTGCCAGACTCCCCCCCCCCGTCTTCACCACCTTCTACGGAGGTGGCTTAGCGCCAAAGCCAAATGGCTTGGGACACTTGGGCAGTGAACACAGGCAGAAACCGCGCACAGTCACGGATTCCTGCCTACTCCGAAGCGCTGCAGACCGGAAATCCGCAACTTAATCACTTCTGTCTGAGATTTTACAGATTCTTTCTTTTCCTTAGGGTGTCCTTTTAAATCTTAAAGTAAAGAAAAAGTTCTTACCGAACCGGCCCACTTTCTCTTTCCGTTCTCTTCCATTTCAGAGCTGTCCCAACTTCAGCAGCTTTAATGGCTGCCTCTTTGCCACTGGCAAAAAGAGCTTTTCCTGGATCTACCACGGACTTTACGGTATCCCTGGGATTGACAGGATGCACTCTTCACATTCAACATCTCTTCTGGATGGTTTAGATCCATTTGGACCGTCCAGGAGCAAAGATATCAGCAGAGATCTATCTTTAAGATCGCATGCCGTATCGTCGCGATGTCAGCTCTACCCTCTCATGTTTCTGCCTCAGTGGCTTCTGAAATGTTAGAATAGAATAACAGAATTGGAAGGGATCTTGGAGGTCTTCTAGTCCAACCCCCTGCTTTGGCAAGAAACCCTACGCCACTTCACACAATCTCTTCTTAAAAACTTTCAGAGTTGGAACATTGACAACTTCTGGAGGCAAGTTGTTCTACTGATTAATTGTTCTAACTGTCAGGAAATTTCTCCTTAGTTGTAGGTTGCTTCTCTCCTTGATTAGTTTCCACCCATTGCTTGATGTAAATGAGTTAACTCTTCTTTGTGGCAGCCCCTGAGATATTGGAACACTGCTATCATGTCACTCCTAGTCCTTCTCATTAAACTAGACATACCTAGTTCCTGCTCTTGATTGACAGCGTTATAATTTTTTTGGTTTATAATCACATGGAATCAGTGCAGGACACAAGCCAGCTAAAGCCCTTCAAAATATTCTGAATAAACCAAAAGACCCAGCAGTCTCAGAAGCAAAAACAGGACTCATCTACAACATAGAGTGTAATGACTGCAACAACCATCTTCGAGGGCAAATAAGCAGAAGATTGGCAGAACGTATCCATGAACGCCATCCAGCAGTCAGAAGGCATGATAAAACTCGAACTTCACAATATATGGACAGGCTTAACCATAGTTTCAACTGGGAAATTGTGACCAAGCCAAGTCCAAAAACACTAGGAAATTTCTAGAAGGCTGGCAATCTCACAAATTAGCCTCAATACACACAAAGACATAAACAATATCTATATATTATAAAAAAGAACAACCAACAAGCCAAAAAGGGAATAAAAAGAACAAGATATCTCCCCATTAGCAATCAACACCCAGATGAGCATAAATTAACTCCAAGATTAACATTAGACCACAATCAAGAAGTAAAAATACTCTAATCAAGGAACTGCATAGCAAGCTGACAGTAAATTGCCTAATCAAAGTATCTCCCAGACCAGGGCTGTCAAATTCCTGGCCCATGGGTCGGATGCATCACAAGCTGGCCACGCCCATGCTTGGTTTAGGGAAGGAGGAAAAAGTCCCAATACATTACATGATACCACCATGACTATGTGAGTTTGACACTCCTGTCCACAACTATCTCAACCAACACTGACAAGACAAATTATTAGAATATAAACTGAGAGCAAACCCTACTCACTCCTTATTAGCACTGATAATATCACCTACTTTGGATATTATTTATTTATTTATTTATTTATTTCATTTGTCAATCGCTTACAAGATAATAGGTATAAGTATATATATAGTTATGAATACATGAAATGGGTACATATAAGAAAAATAAAAGAAACAATAGGACAGGGATGGTAGGCACGTTGGTGCACTTATGCACACCCCCTACAGACCTCTTAGGGAAGGGGTGAGGTCAATAGTGCACAGTTTAAGGTTAAGGTTTTGGGGGTTTGGGGAAGAAACCACAGAGTCAGGTAGAGTATTCCAGACATTGACCACTCTGTTGCTGAAGTCATATTTCCTGCAATCAAGTTTGGTGCGATTAACCTTCAGTTTGTATCTATTGTGTGCTCTTGTGTTGTTATGGTTGAAGCTGAAGTATTCATTGACAGGTAAGTCATTGCAATGTATGATTTTATATACCATACTTAGATCAGACTGAAGATGGCATAATTCAAGGTTTTCTAGGTCTAGAATTTCAACTCTGGTGGCATAAGGTATTCTTCAAGGAGTAGAGGAGTGGAGAATTCTTCTTGTGAGATATTTCTGGACTTTCTCAACTGTGCTAATGTCAGATATGTAATGTGGGTTCCAGACTGATGAGCTGCATTTGAGTATTGGTCTAGCAAATGTTTTGTATGCTCTAGTTATTAGTGTAATATTACCAGAGAAAAAGCTACATAAGATTAGGTTAACAATTCTTAATGCTGTTTTGGCTATGTAGTTACAGTGGGCCCTAGCACTTAGATCATTGGAGATGAGTATTCCAAGATCCTTTACAGAACTTAGATCATCAACAAGGTCTTGACTATTCAGCTTGTATTTTATTTTCTAATTTTTTTTTTTTGCTAATATGTAAGACAGAGCATTTATTTGTTGAGATTTGAAGTTGCCATTTGTTTAACCATTCTGATACATAGTCAAGATCTTTTTGAAGGGTAGCAGTATTGTCTGTGGTATTGAACAGCTTTACATCATCAGCGAGGAGAACGCATTTGCTCTTAATATGATCACAGAGGTCATTTATGTAGAGTATGAAGAGAGTTGGTCCTAAAACACTGCCTTGGGGGACACCACTGTTGACAGGTACAGAATTTGATAGGACACTCCCAATTTTGACTATTTGTTGTCTGTTTGACAGGAATGCTTCTATCCAGTTATGCAGGTGTCCAGAGATACCATAAGATTTTAATTTTAGGAGTAGTTTGTCATGTACCACTGAATCAAAGGCTTTACAGAAGTCTATGCAGATTGCGTCTATTGTTTTGCCCTGATTGAGTTGTGTAGTTCATATGTTTTTGCAGTGTTAGAATTGCAGATTACAGGATAGTTTTTTTCTGAAACCAAATTGTTTATTGGAGAGTAGGTTGTTTGTCTCTAAGTGGAGGATAATGGATTGATTAATAATTGATTCCATGATTTTACAGGTGACATAGCATAGGGAGATTGGTCTGTAATTTTCAGCTAGGCTGGGGTCTCCCTTTTTGAAGATGGAGATGACCGTGGTTTGTGACCATAGGTTAGGCAAGGAGCTGGTCCTGAAAGATTTTTCAAAGATTATGCTTAGAGGTTCTGCTATAGCAGTGAATAGCTTTTTTAAGAAATAGGCACATATTCCGTCCGGTCCAATAGATAGGGATGGTTTTAGATTGCATAGTGCTTTTTCAACATTGTCTTCTGTAAAATCAATATGTATTAGATCATTGTAGTTTTCTGTGGTTCGACTAGGAAATACTGGGCATGATCCATTGCTGTTTACAAATACTGAGCCAAAGAATGCGTTAAAGATGTTGGCTTTAATGGTGTCGTCGTTGCAGTCTTTACCATTAGGTCTTTTCAGGGGTGGGATGGACCTTGAGTCTTTTAGTTTGTTGTTGACAAAATTGTAGAAAGAGCGGGTGGAATTGGTGCGTAAAAGGTTTTCTTCTTGTTTAATGTGATAATTGGTGCATTCAGTTTTTATCTGGTGGCATAAATTTTTGTATCGGCTTTTGAAGTTGGCAACATGATCAGATTTGTTTTTTTGCCAAAGTGATTTCTTTTTGCATTGAAGCTTCCTTATTTTGGGGGTAATTTGTTTTTTCTAGTTTTGGGTACATATAGTTTGATGACTCTTTTGACTTCAAGTAAAAATATGTTGTAATGGTCTTCTACAGTATTGCATCCAGAGAATAGAAACTGCCAATCAAGGGCTGACAGATCGTTGTTTATAAGATCATAATTGCCTTTTTTGAAGTTATAATTGGAGATTCCGTCATTGTGATGATTTTTGTGTGGACATATGTTGAGACAAAAGTCAATCATGTTGTGGTCACTGTTGGAAAAGGGTTCTTTAATTTGTATTCCGTAAATTGAATTCAAACTATTGCAGGAGATGAGATTGAGGCAGTTGTTAAGTCTACTGTTGTTGGTTACTGGTTGTTCTAGTCCCAGATTTGTTACTGCATTGTAGAAGGTTGCATGTGTGGGTTTAGTTGTACATTCGTTAAGGGTCCAGTTAATATGAGGTACATTAAAGTCACCAAGAAAGATAAACGCGTGTGGGTAGGATGCTGCCCATGTTGGTAGTGTATTTAGCTTGTTTGCATGTTCAGTGTCATAATCAAGGGCTCTGTAACATAGTAAGAACCAAAATGTGATATTTAAGGACAGTTCACAGATGATGGTCTCAGAAATAGCAAGCTCCTGGGTAACTTGGATGTTTTTTAGATGTAAGGACTTTTTATAGAACACCACCTCCTCTACGAATTTCACGATCTGATCGGTAAACACAGTCTCTTACTGTGGTAATGGAGTCAGGGAGAGATGCGTTGAGCTATGCTTCACAGACAAATATGATGTCGAATTTAGCCATATTTGGTAAGAGGAGAAATTCAGGTATTTTATTCACAAGGCTTCTTGCATTGAGTAGCTTGCATTTAAGGCCAGCAGTAATTGGAATTGAGGTAGTTAGGGGCGTGCGTGCCTAGTCTTGGATGATGGTGGGTTGGTTGAGGTAGGGTTGTGGTTGAAGGTTAAAGCTGAGTTGTGGGTTGTGTGACTTACTTTTGATATAGCCAGTACAGTAGTCAATGCACAGGTCCTTCTCTCCATTGTCTAGTTCTTTGGGCTAGGCATAAGCCTGCAAAGTTTGCTTTCTGATCCTTTAATTTCCAAACACATAGGAGGAAAGTCAAATTCTAAACTAAGTTGATGAGGACTATATTATGCATATGTACAGTTTCATCATCATGTCCAAGACTAGGATCAAAATCTCCCCCTATCGGGTGTCTTCCGGTTTGAGCATCTTCAGTGACAGACCGAAACCACGACTCTGCATGGTTTCAATCCGTGTTCGCCACTGGAGCACCCCAAACCAGCTGGTTTCAGGGCTAAGCCACCCCGTAGAGGTGGTGAAGAAGGGGGAGATTGTCTGCAGGGTTGAGGAGAGCTGTATCTCTCCTCCTCAGCTGGCCATTACTCCTTTTCCTGAAGGTGGTTGTAGCAGTGGTCAGAAATGGCCACCACAAAGAAGAACTCGACTGGAAAAGAATGTGCAGGAGGAAGATAAGAAGAGAAAATTTTGGTTGACCGGGTCAAACAGCAAAAGCAACAAATAAGGTACCCTGGAATTTAAACTATATACAAATAATAATAACACTGTTCCCTAAGAAGATTTTTAAGCAGCGAAAGAGAGAAAAAAGGGAAAGGATTTGGTTTTTTTTTCTCCTTTTCCTTTTCTTATACTGATAGCTAAGAGACTTAAGCAAGAAATTGGAAAAAAATCCACTTTGACATTAATAGGCATTTAATGCTGAAAATAAAAAGTCAAAGGGATAATAAAGATTTCTGGATATTTAAAAGGTTTTGAAAACAGGAAAGGAGAGAAAAAGAATAAAAGGGCAGGATCTGGAAGGGAGGAGACTGCCTGGAATTAAAAAGAATTTACAGTAAAATCTCAACAAGACTTCCAAAAGATACATCTTAACTGAAACATGGCAACAAAATAGTAAAACCCTAGGAAGAGAAAGTGAAAAAAGAAATAACAAGAAACACCTCGGGAGTATTTGGATTACTTGGTGATTTCTGGATTCTTGGTTACTGCATTTGAATGACTAAAGTCAATCGGGTGGTTGTTTAAAAGTGTCTAAAATGGCTCCACTTTTAGAAGAACTGAAAATGGAACTTAAAAAGTACAAAGGAGATGCACAAGAAGGAGAATGTTCTTTTGGCTTCATATTTCAGTTCTTAGAAATGGAGATTTGGAACTATGAGAAACAACAAGAAATGCCTGCAGAACAAGGCATTTCAAAATGTTAAAAAACTGCTTACATCTGACTCAGTACTCATGCAGTATAACGAGACTTTACCGTTGGTCATTA
>BHEV01060933.1:0-10433 GCA_004319985.1 Emydocephalus ijimae
ATGGTGGCCCTGCTCAACCAATCTGCTTGGGTGTTGTCGATGCCTGAAATGTGGTCTGCTCTGAGTGAGAGGAGGTGAGACCCTGCCCACCGACAGAGGCGCTCGGCCTCCCTCATTCGGCTTGAGGACTGAGTGCCCCCCTGCCTGTTGACATGAGCCTTTGCTGTTATATTGTCAGTGAGAATGAGGACGTGGTGGCCCTGAAGCTGAGGAAGGAAGCTGCGGAGGGCCAGGTGGATGGCGCGAAGCTCTAACCAGTTTATATTGCACAGNCCCTTTGGTACGGAAGGAGGAACCATTGGAGGGATCTAGAGTGGAAACGGGCCCAGGGAATAACAGAAATACAAGAGATCATTTTACCTAACAACTTGGATAATTCAAGGAGAGAGACCTTCCTGCGTCTGATGAGCCTGACTGATTGTTGGATGCTGAGTATCCTTTCCGGAGAGATGAACACCCTCCCTTTGATTGTGTCAATTATAGTCCCCAGGTGGGGTAGCCTAGTGGAAGGGGCCAGTTGGCTTTTCTTCCAATTTATGAGGAACCCGTGTTCCTGCAGGGAGGAGAAGGTAGTATGGGTATCCCTGATGGCCTGTTCCCTGGAAGGGGAGAGGATGAGAATATCATCCAGGTAACAGTGGAGCCGCACTGGGATGGATCTGAGGTGGGCAGCCAGAGCGGCCAGGACCTTGGTAAAGATCCTGGGGGCCGAGGCTAACCCAAATGAGAGGGCCACATACTGGAAGTGTAGGTTATTATAGCTGAAACGCAGAAACTTGGAGTGGGAGGGTCGTATTGGGATGTGTAAATATGCCTCGGAGAGGTCGATGGATGACATCCAGTCTCCCTGCCGAACTCCCAAGAGGATGGATTGCAGCGTGTTCATTTTGAATCTGCGGTATACCAGGTGACAGTTTAACCGCTTTAAGTCCAAAATAGCCCTCCAACCCCCCGAGTGTTTGGGCACCACGAATAAGAGTGAGTAGAAGCCCTGTCCCCTCTGGGATGGAGGAACTGGCTGGATGGCCTGAATGTCCAATAGGTGCTGAATTGCCGAATCCATGAGGTTGTGTTTGGTGAGGTTCTTGGAGAGGGGACATGTAATGTAGAAATCGGGGGGGGGAGAGGAACTCGAGGGCAAGGCCAAACCAGATGGTATCCCTGACCCAAGCATCCGAAGTGGATGAGTCCCATCGACTGGCGAAGGCTTTAAGTCACCCGCCAATGGGGATGAGGTAAGGAGGCCTATCTGGAGCGCCAGAAGGGCCTGCTGCCGGAGCCACGAAAAGGCCTCTTGAAGTTTCCGCCTCTCCTGTGCCTATCGAAGAGGTCAGACCTGTCCTGGGGCTGTCCCGAACCAAAGGAGGGGGGCCTTTGGTACCTGGGGGGAAAGGGAGGTTGGAGATAAGGACGAAAGGAAGCCCTCCGAAAGGCCTGCAGAGATCTGGGTTCTGACTTACGGGTGAGGGAAGGGAGGAATTTCTTTTTATTCCTTCCCTCGACTAGGAGAGGATCCAGGGAAGGTCCGAACAGCTTATTTCCCGCTAGGGGGGCGGAAGCTAGCTTCACCTTGTTCTTGAGATCCACCTGCCAGTGTCTTAGCCAGAGCAGGCGGCGGGCCGAGACGTGGGAGGAAATGGCGCGGGAGGAGAATTTTACTGAGTGAAAAGTGGCGTCTGCTGAGAACTCAGCTGCGGCCGTAACTTTGGCGATGTGCTGATGGGCGCGGATATTGGAGGTCGGGACATGTTGCTTAAGCTGGCGAAGCCAGCGAATAGATGATCTGATGAAAAAGGAAGCGGCCGTAGCCGCCCTGATCGCCCATGCGTCCGACTGATGAGCTCGCCGCAATGCGAGCTCTGACCGCGTGTCCTCCGGCCTGAGGGCCTCTAAAGGGTCACTGAGGGCGGAGGAAGAGGTCAGGCCTACGACAGGCTCATCAACCTCCAGGGTGCTCAGCAGGCTGGAGAGCTCCGGGTCAAGGTTGAAGAACCTTTTATCATGGGCCGAGGGGGNGATGTTCCTGGCCTTGTAGAGGAGGGATTTGAATAGCTGGGGCTTAAAGAGCCCTACGAAAGCGGGTTGGTCTGGGGTGAGACCTTCATCCTCAGACATTTCTGCCTCTGATGGATCTGAGTCCGGAATAGGTTCGTTGTATGGTAAGGACCCCAGGTCAAATTGTTCCTCCTCCTCCTCCCTGCACAAATCTAAGTCCCCTTCCGCCCCCTCCTCGTCTTCCCTGACTGAAGGGGAAACCTCCCCCTGTAGGGGCATGAGAGGGAATGATCTTACAGATTCGGTGGCCTGCGGAGGCAACCCCGGTCTGGCCATCTGCTGCATTCCTTCTGCAATTCCCTGTCGAATAGCCATCTCTATCCAGGCTCTGGGCTGCTCCGGAACCGCCTGAATGAGAGGTTCCTCCTGGCGTAGGCCAGCGGCCGTGGCGTGAAACTAGCCTCTGGAGTTCGCCTGGCTGGTGTACCCGGGGCCTGATGCCCTTGAGAGGGCGAGCTGTGCCTGGATAGGGAGGAAAAGGCTGCAGCAGGGGGGGGGGGGGGAGCGGAGGTGGAAGGAGTGGCTGGTGTTGGAGGCACTGAGCCTGTCTGTCTAGTGCGTTTGTCTATTTCTTTTTCTAGCGCCTTGAGAGGCTTTGGTGGGCTCCTTAGCCTGACTGCGCAGGTGGTGGGTCTTTGCTTTGGCCTTTAAGGAAGGACCCCTTGAAGGATTGCTTTCTGCCATTTTAGGTAGTTAAGAAAAGGAATCAAATCTGAGGCGGTTGGCGCGCCTAGGGGTTGACCTACAACGAAGGCCGGGAGCCCTGGGAATTTCTTTTACACACCCCCTCCCCGTTTATTATTCACTTGAAATTAATCTGTATTTTTTGCTCCGTATATGAATGATTTTTCCCCCTTCTCTGTCTCTCTTTTTCTTTCTTTTTTTTTTTTGGTAAGCCAAGGCCTACTGGAGTCTCTTAAGTCCTCTGATTTAATGACCTTTCAAGGTCTCTCTATTGGAAACAGAAACCTCCAGCTGAAAACAGCACAATTTTAATTCTTCAGCAGGCCTGCAGGTTCTGCTGCTTTAAATGGGCACGCTGCAGAGATTGGAAAGATAAAGAAACCAAAATGGCGCCCAGCCACGAGGCGTCTTTCAAAATGGCGGCCGCCACTACAAAGGCTTGCAAGGGCCCTTCTGCAGCGGCCAGGAGGATCCCCAGGGACAATCCAAGGATCCCAGGGGAAGGACCACAGAAAGAAACTAGCAAACGTTTAAACGATATAAAAAACGGAGGTCGGTGGGGGGGGAACGGAGCAAAACGGAGCGTTTTAAACGAACTAAAGCGACAGAAAGGCAATAGGAAAGGGTGGGGGGGCAGCTTGAAATTTTGCTGGCCTACCCCCTGGCACCCCCTGGGTGGAAGACCTCCCAGGGAACTCTATTAAATAAAAAGGACCAGCTGCGCAGGGTTAAGGGAGGAAAGAAACAATGAAGGGTTATATACAACCTGAATTGAGGAAAAAAACGAATTAAATTGGGATAATCCTGAAACGGCCAAGAGCACATACAAACACAGCCTACTCTGCATGAGGGCTGAGCATAAACTGGGGAACAAGATGGCAAGCCACGTGATGGAAGGTGGAGCGTTCCTCAGAAATTAAGCTCAGCCTACAACAAGCAGGGACTGAAGCTCCACCCACTCTCTGGACGATCCGAGCAGCTCTAAGGAGAACAGGCAATTCTGGTACACAGACGTGTGCAAATGCTAAAAATGAAATAACATGGCTGACTGATTCCTTGAAACCCCAAGTAGGGATGGCCAACGTTTTTGGTGTCTAGGCAGTGCTAAAACAAAGACTGAAATTTAAACAATCAGATACATTATTTATTTTATTTATTTTGAAAATGTATATTGCCACCTACTCACGCATGGCAATTCAGACTTAAATACAGCTACTCTCTTTTAAGACACAATTTGGTTTTTGGAGAAGCTCTATATATTGTATCCAAGACCCTGAGAGCTGCATAAAGTTATGAACTTCAGAGTGAGCATCTTCATTTTCAAAGTTCATTTGAAGAAGAATATATTGGGGACCTCTGGTCACAGCAGAATCAAAGAACAACCAATGCAGCACAATCACCTTACTGAAATTTATCAGCAACAGATCTGAAGTTTCGTTTTCACTCTTAGTCCAGAACTCTCTTTGAATTCCTCTCTCCAGTTAATTAAAATTTTGTTTTGAAAATTAGGTTATGGAAGCAGTGTCAAACATAGACACCCTTGCTCCCAAAGATTGTTTCTATAACCATTTTAAGTGCAGAAAACACTGAGTAAGCAGCAGGTTTGCCTCATTTTCCAAGCACTGTGTGAAAAAGTGCCATGTCTTAATTTGACACTGATGAAATAGGCAAAAAACAGAGCTACTCAGTTCTTTTTAAAAAAGGAAGTAAAAGAAAAGTGCCTAGATGATCTGATGATCTCTGTAGCTATCTCATAATCCCTGGAGTAACTGCCGGTAAACTTTCTCAGTCAAACCAAAACTGCAAGACTATCTGAAGTAGCTTCCCCCACCAACACTTCAAATCCCAGTCCCTGAAAACATACGGATCCCTTGAATCTCTATGGACATATGCCCCATCCTAGCAATTATATCGCTGTCAAGCAATCCCACTCCACAGTAAATTACAGGACACACTATACTGTTATCAAAACCAATAATTGCCTTAGCTAGAATGTTTGATTTCCAGACTATGAGGCACTGAAAAGAAAAATGAGCCAGCAGTTACAGGCACAACATGCAGAGAAGCCTCCGGCAATAGGCTTGCACTTTCTCTCATGACATTTTTTTTTTTAATTGCGTGCACTGAAATTCTGTGGAGTATTACTTTGCTTGCAAGTCTTAATTTTTGACCATGTAAGCAACACTATGAATTGTGCAGTAGGAGTATGTCCTAGAGAAGAACAATAGCATATGTTCAGGGACACAATGAAATAATTATTCCAACTAGAAGAAAACTGTCCCAAAGGTTTAACACTGTTCAATTACAATTGTATTGAAGCACCTGAGGTACGCCTATGAATATAACTACATTTTTGTGAGGCTGAATAAGCACAAATTTGGCTTTCTTGGGGAGGAATCCCGGCTTAACTGTAGAGCATACCTATTATACAAACAATGCCCAGAAAAAGTTATTTTCAGCATTAATGTAATCTGTGATATAAATGAATTGGAGGAAAACATTGGAATAATTTACATTAGAAAAGGTTTCATAATTAGTTCATTATTTTACTAATAGATTCTTCTTTTAAATTTCTAGAAGAGAGACCTTGTTCCAAATGAAACTACTGATGTCTTCCATGCAAAATGGTAATTCTCTCAATCACTTTCACTGACACTTTCAATATTTTCAAATATTTCAACTCTTCTGAAACCAAGAACAATCAAGCTACTCCTTCTCCCCATCCTCCGCCTCTTGAGAACACCCAGAAACAATGAAAGGTCTATCAGTGCTACCAATCTTGTCACATCAAGACACACAAACAACCTCAACTGCAACACCACTTTCTCTTAAACATAAAAAAAAAATCAGAAGATAGGTAGGGTAAAGGCAATATTCTTCTTTCCAGCTCCTGCCCTCCATGTAAGAGCCAATCCCCCACCAATCAGTGGGCTGTGGGAACGATGGGTAAGCATGTTTGTGTGCCTCAGTACAATCACGCCCCCGGGACATATCTTGGGAGTGCTGTGAGAAAGATGATATCCAGAGAGAGTTCAGGATTGACAGTGATCTTTTATTTCAACAAATATATTATATACATTTCTTATTAAATGCTACAGTATTGAATCTTCAAATTGTTCCATTATTTTGGATGGACTGGATTTTGTGATCCACTAAAGTATACACGAAGCTAAGATATTTAAAATTTTAACAGAAAAGGGCGCTGGTACTTACCTGACACGCCCGTTCTCTTTGAGCTGTGAAGAGCATCCAGTAATGGGAGGTGCTTCAGTCTCTGCATGTCTAGGCTGGGCTTAATTTGTGGCATTGAGGACGAGGGTGGTTATTTCTCTCGTCTTCGCCAAAACTGGGGAACGCTGGGGAGGAGTCCCATGGAGGAGGAGAAGCATTCCACAAATTAAGCCCAGCCTAGACATGCAGAGACTGAAGCACCTCCCACTACTGGAAGCTCTGAAGAGCTCATGGGAGAACGTGGGGTTCGGAGTAGTAATGGGGCATTGCCCATATGCACGCTGACTCATAATCAGTTTTCTATGCCCGCCCCTGAGTTATTAAGTTTCATATCTCAACATTACAGTCAAATTATTTCAATTGAAATGAATATACTTGCTCGTGTTGTAAATGAAATTTTAAAATATCCTCCCTTCTCAACCCTTTCAAAGCTCTTTATTGTGGTAAAAACTGAATTTATCCATTATTCAATGCAGAAATCTATAGTTCCAGTTTCTATACACTATTTCCATTTTGGGAATACTACAAATGTTTAAAAATGGTGCATAAATGCATCATAGTTTATAAAGTTCAGATTTAGATTGTGAGAAAGAAATCAGTTTACCATGATGTGATAGCATTGATGGGAAACAATAATTTCCTTGGTAAAGTCATTATAAATTATCCCAAAAGGAAAGAATTAATAGCTGATTCAACATTGTTCAGACTCTGTACCACATTTATTTTAAAATAAATTGTCATATGTCTACCACATACATTTTAATATCTGTCATGTTTATAAAAATATGTAAATTGTATTCAAAAGCATCTAAAATATGCAGATAATAAGTAAGTAAGTTGCAAGTGAGCCAAAAGTCATCCAGAATTATGTTATGGCAAGATGGCAACTAATACATTTTACAAACAAACAAGTAAGAGTCTCCCAGTCTCCCAGTTTCTAGTTTGGTACCATAACCACTGCACCAAACAGGCTCTCATTTTTAAAACAGAAATCAAACTTAAAACTAAATTCCATATCCTACAGAAAGTGACATCTACTTAAAGTAAGTCTCATTAATTTGAGCAGAGCCAAATGCAATTAACTTGGATTGTAACTTATGCAATCTAAACATATTGTTCTTCAGTGTGTTCATTTCCACTACTAATCATGAAGATCTATTCAGAACATGCAACCTCTCTTCCACCTGATTGCTGGAGAAACAGCATCCGATTCTCTACAGATATAAGATAAAATCTCCAGTTAATACCTAGAAACCACTTAAAAGGCAGGTAGAATTGCAAAAATGGAAAATTCTTGTATTGATGTATTCTCTGCCTACATGGGATTTTAGGATCAGATGTTTTCACCAGGCCTGCTCAGACAGGCCTGCTCAGAACTCACTTGGAGCATCTCACGCTTCTTTACTATATACTTATTTTGACAGGAAAACATTTTTTAATAGAAACTATCTAGCTTTCAGGATTGGTTATATGTTTTTATGATTGCTTTGCTCTCAATATTTTTTTAACAAAAGTTTATTATATACAGACAATTGTGACATATATATACAGACAATTGTGACATTTTGGCAATGAAAGTGCTATCTGAAAATGAGAAAAAGGTATCAACATGCTTGGGTAAATCCAAAGGATTTGCAGAAATAGAAAAAATTCTAGGGAAAATATTCCAAACAGTTCAAGGAAAACCAGGAATGCATATATAGGAGTTGCTGAAATGGGCATTGGTTCTTACCTGACACGCCATTTCTCTTGGTGCTGCGAGGATCATCCAGAGAGTGGGTGGTGCTTTAGTCTCTGCTGTGGTAGGCTGAGCTAATTCTTGCGCAACACTCCTCCTTCCGTCATGTGACTCCATTCGAGTGTTCCCCAGTTTATGCGAAGACGAGAGGAAACAGCAATTTGTGCTCTCATCTGACTAGACTTAAAGGTTCATTGGCCGAAACAAGACCTCACCAGACGGTGAAAGGTAAGGGAGGGGCTGGATGATCCTCACAGCTCCAAGAGAAATGACGTGCCAGGTAAGAACCAACGCCCATTCTCCTTAGAGCTGCTCGGATCATCCAGAGAGTGGGACATACCAAAGCTGGGCCTGTCCTAAGGGAGGGGCACCGTCTGGTCTGCAGTCCCCTCGGGTTCCCTGAGAACCCTCTGAAGAACCCTTCTACCGAAAGAAGCCTCAGCTGAGGCATTTCTGTCAATCCTGTAATGCCTAATAAAGGGTGACGGGGAGGTCCACGTCGCTGCCCGGCAAATGTCGATTATTGGAGCCTGGGTAGCCCAGGCGGCTGACGTAGCCGCACTCCTAGTGGAGTGAGCCGTGATACCCCTGGGCACCTGGAGGGCCTGAGCCTGATATGCTTTGGCAATGGCCGCCCTTATCCAACGACCTATAGTGGTTGGAGGGACCTTGAGCCCCTGTGACTTTGGTTGGAAGGATACAAACAGGGCCTCGGACTTACGGAAGGTCTCAGTACATTTAAGGTAAATCCGCAAGGCACGTGTGACGTCCAGAGTGTGCCAAAGTCTCTCCCTTTCATGAGTTGGCCTGGGGCAAAAATTGGGGAGGATAAGTTCTTGAGCCCTGTGGAAGACCGAAATAATCTTGGGCAAAAAGGAAGGGTCAAGCCGGAGGACCACCCGGTCAGGGTGGAAGACGCAAAGGTCTTTCCTAACAGACAGTGCAGCGATCTCTGATATCCTACGGGCTGATGTGATCGCTACCAGGANCGACCTATAGTGGTTGGAGGGACCTTGAGCCCCTGTGACTTTGGTTGGAAGGATACAAACAGGGCCTCGGACTTACGGAAGGTCTCAGTACATTTAAGGTAAATCCGCAAGGCACGTGTGACGTCCAGAGTGTGCCAAAGTCTCTCCCTTTCATGAGTTGGCCTGGGGCAAAAATTGGGGAGGATAAGTTCTTGAGCCCTGTGGAAGACCGAAATAATCTTGGGCAAAAAGGAAGGGTCAAGCCGGAGGACCACCCGGTCAGGGTGGAAGACGCAAAGGTCTTTCCTAACAGACAGTGCAGCGATCTCTGATATCCTACGGGCTGATGTGATCGCTACCAGGAAAACTACCTTGTAGGGTAGGAACTGAAGTGAAACCTCTCTTCAGGGTTCGAAGGGTGGCTTTGTGAGGGAGGTAAGGACCCTGTTGAGGTCCCAGGTTGGGTACCAGTGAAGGGCCGGAGGACGCAAATTTGTGGCCCTTTTCAGAAAGGCTCGAATACGGGGATGGTGAGAGACGGAACTGACTTCTCCACCGGAGATGACTGTAGACAAGGCAGCTACCTGACGTCTTAGCGTGTTGGGGGACAGCCCCTTGCTGAGACCCTCCTGGAGAAAGTCAAGCACTTGGGCAATGGAGGGGGTAGTTGGGTCAATAAGAAGCTTGACACACCATTTACGAAAAATGGTCCAGGTGGTATCGTAAATCCTTGTGATTGAGGGTCACCTGGCTGCTAAAATTGTATCAATGACTTGGTTAGAGAGGTTTTCCCTCTTCAAACGTTGCCGCTCAACCTCCAGACGGCTAGTTGAAGCCATTGGGGGTTCGGGTGGAGAAGGGGACCTTGAGACAGGGAGATTCTGTCTGCTGGGATTCTCCAGGGAGGGGCTACTGATAGGCTGTGGAGGTCCGCAAACCAAGGGCGACGGGGCCAATAAGGTGCTACCAGAATCAGTTCCGCCCTCTCGTGAAGGACCTTCTGAAGGACTAAGGGCACCAGCGCCAGGGGAGGGAAGGCATAAAGGAGGCCCGTGGGCCACAGACACCGAAAGGCATTGTGGTCCTCCGCCCCTGGGGATGGGAATCTTGAAATGAACCTTGGAAGATGGGTATTGAGGGGGGAGGCAAACAGATCTACCACTGGTGGACCAAAAATGGACGTCGCCTCCTTGAATAGAGATGGGTGGAGGCGCCACTCCACCTGGTCTATGGTGGCCCTACTCAACCAATCTGCTCAGGTGTTGTCGATGCCTGAAATGTGGTCTGCTCTGAGTGAGAGGAGGTGAGACTCTGCCCACCGACAGAGGCGCTCGGCCTCCCTCATTAGGTGGGATGATTGAGTGCCCCCCTGCTTGTTGATGTGGGCTTTGGCCGTGATATTGTCGGTGAGGATGAGAACGTGGTGGCTGCGTACCTGGGGGAGGAAACTGCGGAGGGCCAGATGGACGGCGCGAAGCCCCAACCAATTTATGTTGCACAGTTTCTCCATTGCTGACCATCTGCCCTGTGCTGTAAGGGACTGTAGATGAGCGCCCCATCCGGACAGATTGGCGTCTGTGGTGACGGTGACTCTTGGGGGCTCCTTGAGGAGGCAGCCCTTGTTGATAGACGCCTTGCTCCACCAAAGGAGGGAGGTGAGCACCCTTGGTATGACTCTGACCTTGCGCTTTGAGTTGCTTGATCCGGTTCTTTGGTACGGGAGCAGGAACCACTGGAGGGATCTGGAGTGGAAACGG
>BHEV01060934.1:0-15721 GCA_004319985.1 Emydocephalus ijimae
GTCTCTGGAGTTTTTTTTCCCCCTCCTTTGCTGGTACTTTGCTTGTGTGGAGTGACCATTCAAAGTTACAATGGCACTGAACAAAGTGACTTAGAACCATTTTTCACACTTACGACTGTTGCAGCATCCCTACAGTCATGAGACGCCAGGCGAGGAGATGCGTGTGATATTGAGTTGACAACACCCAGCCAATAACATGACCACCAAGCCATGTCCACTCAGCTAATAACATGACCACCAAGCCACGCCCACCACCTAAGCCACACCCACAGAACCGGTTGTTAAAATTTTTGAATCCCATCCCTGCTCTCCACTTCATCATTGTTAAAGGAAGCCTTGAAACGTATTCTGCCAATTCTCTTAGGAATACAACCTCATTTTAAAATACAAAGATTCTTGAGAATGGCAGCTTGACTATAATGCTATTCCTTAACTTCTGTCAGGTACCAGACCTAATCAAACAGATTTGAACAGGTAACATAATGAGAATATTGAAACAGATATATTTTCTTAAGTTATGATAAAAGATGCAAAGACTGGGATCTTTATCTAATAACTTTGCTTAACCCAGAAGCCCAACCTTGATTCTTTTTTCTTCCCATAATATATATAAAATATCTGATACTTTGTTCAGTTTTGCTCAGTTTTTTGGTTATAATTGCCACCTGAGGTAGTATTCAGCAGGTTCTGACCACTTCTGGAGAACTGGTAGCAGAAATTTTAGTAGTTTGGAGAACCAGCAAATACACCTCTGACTGGAGATTTTACAGTATCCTTCCCCTACCACATCCACCAAGTCACGCCCACAGAACTGATAGTAAAAAAAATTGAATCTCACCACTGATTGCTACCATAAAAATGATTAAGATTATGGATAGAACTCTGCCCCAAAAGCAGTGATAAATACTGGGTGATTTTCTGAAATCTGAGCTGAGAGATAGGTGATTTCTTAACAGAACACAGAATTATCAACATGGCTCTAGAAATATGGTTAAATTATGAGGGAAATGAAAATTATATTTATAAATTATATTATTTCATATCAATCATGTTGAAAAATCAAAATGCCTTACACACTTTTTGTCTTATAATAGTTCTAGTATTCATAACAAATTATTGTGTTGTATCGCTGTAATAATCATAATATCAAATATTATTATGATTCAAGGGGTGAATAGCTTCCATCTTTACAATGGAACTATAAATTACACAAAGTTACAAGTTATATG
This sequence comes from Emydocephalus ijimae, assembly GCA_004319985.1. Lineage (NCBI taxonomy): Eukaryota > Metazoa > Chordata > Lepidosauria > Squamata > Elapidae > Emydocephalus > Emydocephalus ijimae. The sequence continues at coordinate 1,230 of BHEV01060934.1, forward strand.
CATAGTTAAGAGAAAGGACCACTGTATCAAATTGAAAGTATGATTTGAAATTCATAAAAATAAACAAAATCAATTTCAATTAACACATTACATTAAAGCAACTATTGCTGTAAAATATGTCATAATTTCTCACCTGCATGGGTTTGGAAAGTGGATCAAGTCTAACTAAATAAACTTCCAAACTGCGTTCTTTTTTCATAGGTAGAGGGAGAGTTAAATAACAAAAGGGATCAAATGTTACAGAGATCTTGGCACATTCTGGACAAACTAAGGTTGATTTAAAAAGTCCATGAAATATATCTACAATGATGGAATCATTTCGTTTCAAATGGTTCTCCCAAGCTTCTTCAGCAACTATCTAAATTAAGACAAAATTGAAATAGTACAAATAACTTTTAGGAAGCATTTAATACTTAAATGAAATTAACATATCATGCACATACCTATATGTACGATATAAAACTTAATAGTAAGTAATTTTCAGGAAAGATAAATCATTTAGTATCTTTATATATTATCCTCTTTATATTATATTCATCATGAATGCCAGATTATCTCAAACAAAGTTGATGATAATTTTTAGGGTCTTTCATTGGGCATAAAATTCTATTCTAACATCTAGTAGGACCGACTGACTAAGGGAAAGAAATAGAATCAAAAGTAAGAATCTTTAATCATAGCATCTATGCAATGCCATTTTGAGATAGTTAATTCCCTAAATATAGGATCTGAAAGCATTCACGGACATCTCCCCAGTCCCCATAAAGCATATTTGTGTTTCTCTTTTTTAAATGGAAAAAATGGCTTCCATTTATTAATCTTATTCCACTGAAAATTTCTTGGAACATAAAAATAATGAACAATTATAGAGAAGTTCTTGGTTTGGAAATATTTCTAGCAACCTACAAAAAAAAAAAGAGAACATTGCTGTTGCCTCTGAATCAGAGTTGGTATTCAACTGGTTCGCACCTATTCAGAGAACCGGTAGCAGTGATTTGGCATGGGTCGCAGAACTGGTAGTGACCCCTGGCTGGCCACGCCCCTGAACCACATCGCCCAGTCACCCGCTTGTCCCGGTTGCTCTCCTAGCTTTCCCTACCATGTGGTGGCTATGGCGCAGCTCAGGCGGATGTCCCAGGGCTGCAGTACGCATGTGCAACAGCCTCGGGACATCCGCCTACCTGCCCGCCCTCCCGGAGCACATTTTTTTCCTTCTCTCGGCTAATGTGTCTCTTCCAGACCAGCCCGGCCTGGCCAGCTAGCAGGTGGGTGGGCAGATGTCCCGGGGCTTCTCACTGTCTTTGTCCCGATATGCCTGCAGCAACCCCTTGGGCGGGCTGAGCCGGGAGCCGCCGTTCCCAGGCTTCTACTCTCCCGTGCTTGGTTGATGCCTCTTCACCTTGCCTGAAGTGACCGATACTCTTTCCCCTCACCCTCCCTTCCTCGCTTGCCTGAGAAGGTAAGGGTGACGGTAGGGGATAGTGAAGCGGCTGGGTCCCTATCTTCCCCCCCCTCTCCCCCACTCTCTGTGTCTGTGTGTGTGTCTCTCCTTCAAAGCTGCGGCTGGGCTTTCCTTGGTGCTCTTTGCTACTTTCATTTCTTCTTTTTGGAATCCAGACTGGCTGAAATAAGATAGCCAGCCATGCTGCAAGCGTCTCTTCGGGCGACCTGTCTCCCTCTCCCCCTCCTCTCGTGACCGGCAGCCATGGCAGGGCCTGGAGGATGGCGTGCACACCCGAGGAGGTGAAGGAGGAGGAGAAGGGTCACCCGAAGGGATGCTTCCAGTGCGGCTGCCAATCCTTGTTCAGCCAGTCTTGATTCCAAAAAGAAGAAATGAAAGTAGCAAACGCTTGGCCAGCCGCGGCTTTGAGACAGACAGACAGACAGAGAGAGAGAGAGAGGAAAAGAGAGAAAAAGAGGGAATGAGAGAGGAAGGGAGAAGGACAAGAAAGAAAAGAAAGAGAAAAGAGAAAAAAAGAAAAAAGTGGTCCGGGGGCGTTTGTGCAAAGTGCTGCTGAAGCCACTTACACGAGGCCCCCAGAGCTGGCAGGCAGTAGCGACAGCCTTACTGTGCAGGAACTTCCCTTTCTTTCTTGGCTTTTAGATTCCTATTTGCAATGCAACGGGCAGCAAAGCTAGATTCATCCCCTGATCTAGTAGCTGGAAAAGGGGTTGGAGAGAAACTCCCATTGCCAAGGTACACGCGGATCGGAGGGGGTGAAGAAATTCAAACTTCAACCTCCCGTGATGCAGTAAGCGGCTTTGGGCAAAGGCTGGAGGGAAAGGCCTTGGCTTGCTCACACTCTCTCCCTCCCCAGTCAGGAGGGAAATGGACAGGGGCCTGGGGAGGAAGCCATTCTCTCCCCCACCCCACCAATAGCTGGACAAAGCTATGCAAAAAGCCAGCCCTCACCAGCACCCAGCTTCACTGACAGCAGGCTTGCAAAAGGCAATGTGGCTCTGCCTGCAATCAAGATAGATTGGGGAAGGGGAGCACCGAGGAGACCGCAGGAGGGAATCCAGGCAAAGGGGCGAGGGACGTCATCTGAGCAAACTGCACTTTCCTTCACCCCACCTTCTTTTGGAGGGCTCCGATCGGCTCCCCTTCTCCACCTCTCCCCATTAGCCAGCTTGCCAGCAGGAGGTGAGTGGGTGGGCTTTATTGTGTTCCAGGCATTTCCCACCCAAATGGCACGCCACATTTGCAATTCCCCCTGTGGAAAGGCAGCAGGGGGGGGGGAATTGGGTGGTGGGTAGCAGAGGAGCTGTTTTCAACTCATTGACTTTTGCGGGATGGAGACTCTCCCTCTAGTTATGCAGGCAGAGGCACGCTTCTCATTTCGGTAGCTTCCTGTAGGGAAAATATTTTTTTTAAAAAACCCTGTGACTCGGGCTGGACTACCAAGCTAAGCAGCAGAACTTCTGTGCCCTGAATGGACCCGCCCACACCACTCATAAGTGTGTATCTGTTGGCAGCAGATGGTTTGTACAAAATGAGAGGCTTTGCCTACCCTGGCCAGTAGAACCGCATCTCCCATTAGTGCTGAGAGGCTGGGGAGAAGGCATTGCGTGCCTGCCAAAAAGTCTTTCTGACAGCCTCACATGTAGCAGAGATGAGAATGTCAACTGTCTCTAGCCCCTAATGCTCCTTAAGCATTGTAAAATGAAGAGCAGCACTGGCAAACTTTCTAAGCCTAAAACAGAGAGAGAGGGAAAGATACCCAATCTAACCTCTGATGTGTGGGGGGGGGGAGAGTGATGTGGCTTCTTGGTGCATTTTGGAGAAGTGTCAAGAGAAATGCTAAAAGGGCAATCACTTTGGGATTAAATTCCAAATGAAATTGGGTCTTCAGGGTAAGGAGACATAGAGAACTTTCAAACTGCAGGTTTCTAAAAATCTTATGAACCCATTAGACCAGAGGGAGCAAAAGAGAGAGGGTCCCAATGAGGGTCTTAGCTATTTAATTTAGGAATAATGGAATAACAAAGTTGAAAGGGACTTTGGGGGTCTTCTAGTCCAACCCTCTGCTCAGGCAGGAAAACTGAGGATGCCAAGTCTGAGTGGAGGGCCAGGCAAAGGTGTCAGAATAAACTTTGGAGGCGACCCTATATCAGGGGTCTCCAACCTTAGCAACTTTAAGACTTCTGGACTTCAACTCCCAGAATTCCTCCCAGAATTTTGGGAGTTGAAGTCCACAAGTCTTAAAGTTGCCAAGGTTGCCTGACAGAGAAATAACTGTCCAGTCTCTTCTTGAAAACCTCCAGTGTTGAAGAATCCAGAACTTCTGGAGACAAGCAGATCCACTGGTTAATTGTTCTCACTGTCAGGAAATTTCTCCTTAGTTTTAGGTTGCTTCTTCTTTGTTCAGTTTCGATCCATTGCTTCTTGTTTTGCCTTCTGCTGCTTTGGAAAATTCATTGTCGTCCCCCCCCCCCACTTCTTTGTGGCAACCCTTCAAAACCCTGTTTTGTGACCGGCCTATCACACTCTTGGGCAAAGCACATGAGCCATTTCCTCCTTTCAGTGGTCCATAAAAGTACATCTATAGTATGTGGATGCAGATAATAAAGTCGAAAAAAGGTGACTTTTTTTACAGAACTACAGCTACATTGAGGCTGGGGGTAACAAGGAGTGGCTGGGAGGGGATGGACTGGGCAAAATGCCCCTTGACATGTGTGATGTCGAGTTGACCATGCCAACCCAATCACATGGCCACCAAGCCACACCCACTAAATAAACCACGCTCACAGAACCGGTAGTAAACAATTTTGAATCCCACCACTGCTCTGAATGATGAGAAAGCAGTCTGTGAATAGCAGTGGGGCAAACTGGGATTGCTTAATGATGGGAAGAGAGACAGAACTGAGAAGAAAGTAGACAGCAAGTATTTGACGTGAGTGAGGTGGGAAAAATAGCAGTTGAAAAGGAGATATATAGAGCAATGCCAAAAGGGAAGGGAGAAGTAGAGAACTTTTTTTATGTTGGATGTGTGAAAAAAAGCATCTAGAATGGGAGAATTGCACATGGTGACAGAATAGAGAATCTAGTATTTTCAAAAGACTTGGGACTCTTTCTGGATTTTGGCTACTTTTAATTACATAGCGTGTCTTTCTCCTGTCTTTCCCCAAGTTGGTAGGTTAAATGAAATATTATTTAAATAATTAATGCCATATTTCATAGCCAAGTTTTCTCACAACATCTTAATAACAAACACTTTAATAATTAAGATCTAGCATTAACATAGGCCTCCTTAGAACTTTTCTGTAACAGTTTCAAGGATGAAATTCTGTATACAGAATTTCCTTTTGCTCAAAAATATGAATGGGATCTCTTCAGACCAGAAAGCTGAAACCCTTGCACATCAGGCATCACATCATGCCTTTTACCTGTGCTCAGTTTATTGGGCAGTTATGGTTTTTATCATTTAGAAGTCAGTGTTGACTTCTAGCAACCATATAGACAAACCCTCTCCAGGATGATCTATACTCAAAGGTGCTTTCAGATATGCAAGATTCTGTTAATCTAGCCTTATCATAGAATTAATTTATCTGATCATGCTTCCATTCTGGACTACCTTGCAAAGCTGAAAACAATTGTGCAGGTCTAAATGTACATTTCTCTCACTTTGACTTTACAACCCAAGAAAGTCGTGAAAGTCTCTTCAGAGATGTTGGCAATGTCCACATTCCTTTTGTGGATAAGCTTGTCTTTTATCTGACCATTTTCCTGGCTGTGGGTCTCACTCATGTTTCCCAAGGTCATTCCAACATACTGTTGCAGTGTGACAGATATGGATTGAATTGTCTAGATTATGTAGATACATTTTTGCATTTATAACATTTATCCCAATCATATAGACTTATTACCTAAAGGGTACATTACCTTATCTGGTCTTCCATCAGCATCTTTTAGCTGAATATAAGGCTTTTTTCTAATACGATTCAAATCCTCATGCAAACCATCTAAAAGAAATGCCAGCAATTCTTGGCAATCTTGTTGCTGATATCCTGAAAACTGAGGTGCAAATCGTCCTACCTGTGTCTAGAGAATAAAATATTTTTATAGTGGAGTCATGTGACATTGCAAAGGCATTTTGTTAATCAAAGAAAAATGTATTTTGATCTCATGGGTTTTAAAATGTATAACTGTAATTCTCTGAAATAAGATTGAAGAAAAGCAAAGGAGTTACTGCTGCAATTTATAGGAATCTCCCATCCAAACAACAACAAAAACAAGCAGGTGCAGTTTTCAAGGGCCTATTTTATTAATATATCTACATTTTTTATTTTTAATACTTTTATTGTTTTGAAGACTCATATAACTGAAAGCAAGTAAAACATTATAGAATTCAACTATGTTATACTTACCTTAAAAGCTCTTGGAGTGACATAGCTGTATTTTCCTGACCACATCTGCTTGATGAGCTCTGCATAAGATTTTGCAATTTCACCTCTCATTCCTAATGGATTGTCATAGTTTAGCTCCTCTTGATATTTATCATTAAGGAAATATTCTGTGAGGGGAGGTGTATTGCTGAGACACTAAAAATGAATATGAGTAAAATTAAATACTTTTGCATAATGCATAGTAATAGAGTCTCTCAATGCCATCTTTAGTTTTCATACTTCCTTATCAAGTGTCCTTTTTCCTTTCCTAGTCCTTATATTGATTTAGTGCTACAACAGGTGTCAAACTCATGTTGTCATGGCGGTGTCACGTGACATATCTGGACTCCCCCCTTTTGTTAAACCTGGCTTGGGCGTGGCCAGCATGTGACGCATCCGGCCCATGGGCCGGTAGCTTGATAGCCCTGTGCCACAACACTATTTTAGTACCAGTCAGTAGACAACTAGTTTTCCCAAGTGTACAATATCTTAACCAATTAATCTTTATGCCTGTGTCAACAAGGTTGAACCATATTTGTTGTTGAAGACTCTTGAGAGGATGGTTTTAGGAGACTTAAACTTCCATATCAAGATTAAATTTATGTTTTACTGACATAAATTTATGTTTGCTCCATCCCATAATTGGTAGACGAGGTTGCCTTCAAAGACTGGTCCAACCGGAAAAAAAACACTTCCATGTCAAGGTTTTCTCCACATTGGCTTAGGATTTTGTGTCTGAAAACATTGCTAATCATAAACACATGCTTCATTTGGTTTTCTTGATTGAACAGAAGAATGGTAATAAAACAATGAGAAATTAATATTTAGCCTCTGTCATGACTGAATGAGTCCTATGAGACACCTGGTTTTTCTCCCCTGTAAGAATTGAAAGCAGACTATTTTGAGATTATTTTAAATTAATGCAGAAATGGATAATTTGTGGTTTACTGTTAGGCTTCAATGTCAGTCAAATCAACAATATGCAGTCATCAAGTTCCTCATGCTAGGCTGATTAATATAACAAAAAACAGAGGCTCTGGAATATTTGCCTAAGGAATCGTGCTGCTCTGTTTGTGCTGATGATTGGAATGCAGCTGGAGGAATAACTTGTGCTGTTCAACTGAATTCAAATAAGAACTAGTTATTAAGCCCATTTTATTGAAATAATGGGGACTAGTGAATTTTTCTACTATTGCATTTTCTCAGGGTAGAAATATTAAGTATTTTAAAGGCTACTAAACTTAAAGGCAAAGATGATAGAAAATTATATGTCCATATGTGACAAGATGATTATGTTGATATACTGTAAAACTGTTCACAATAATTGCAATTTGGACCCCATAATTATGCAGTCTCAATTAAAAAAAATCACCTAGACTAGTCTTATTAGATAACTAGGTTGATTAAAACTATATTTGACCTTTATCAAGATGCTATGTAATATCTAATAAGGGTTTAATTACACACAAAAATCTCTTTTCAGAAAAAAAGCTGTCTCAGTCTCTTCAGGAAAACTAATAATAAAAGTAACAACCACCACAAAACATGGACACAGAAGGCAACTGGAGATCTGTTATCAATATTTGATTCCTGGGGAGGTACTGGAGTAAGTGACTGCTTTTCAGTTCACCTCTTGATTGGGTTTCAGACATTAAACAATGGGGAAATCATTTGCTGATTTTCTTGGAAATTTCAGAAGTTTTAAATAAGAAATTCTTCTGAGCAGATTACTTCTACTATGTTTAGAGATGTTTTTCATATACAACTGAAGGCACCAAGTACACCAATACTTGTTCCTATTTTCCCCATAACATTCCTGTGAAGAATTGGGATAGTAAGAGTGTAACTGGTCCAAAGTCACCCAGCTGATTTTTCATATCTAAGGCGGGACTAGAACTCACTCTCCTAGTTTCTCACTCTCCTAGTTTCTAGGCCAGCATCTTAACCACTACACCAAATTGGCTTTTTCTATTATTTTTTTCCAGATTAAATGTAATCTATTCTTAGATATAGGCCCAGTTTCAGAAGGCAGCACTGGTAAATTATTGCTCTGCCCTTTCCTGTTGCTGTAAGACATGCTATGTCTTATAGGTAGTCCTTACTTAACGACCATTTGTTTATCACGTTTGAAGTTGTGATGGTGCTGAAAAAAGTGACTTACAACCGGTCCTTGCCCTTAGGTCCACAGTAGTATCCTTGCAGTCAAATGATCATGATTCAGGCACTTGGTAACTATTACACATTTACTATGGTCGTTATCTTGTGGTTACATGATCACCATTTACAACCTTCCCAGCTGGCTTCTGACAAGCAATGTCAATGTGGAAACTGGAAGGAGGTTGCAAGTTGCGGTCATGTGATGCCTCATTTAACCGCAGCAAAAAAGTAGTAAAACTGTGTGTGGTCATCATGTGATGCTTCACTTCATGACCACACCATTTAATGATATATTTTTGGACCCTATTGTGGTCGTAAATCAAGGGCTACCTGTATAAAGTTCTACTGTATTCCTCATATTACCTATGAAACTGATGGCCTAGGTTATTTGGAGTTATGGAAAAAAATACAACTAATGCATACCTGTCTCTTTATATCAATTCCAACTAAGATAAAGGCTAAGATGAAAACATTTGAACTGAGAATCAACTGCATGCACCTAATGAAACATAATAGTTGCAATACAGCTGTCAGCTTTATTTTCCTTCATAAGTATTTTTTTTTAATGTTCTCCTCTCTGTTTATTTTCTTATGTTCCTGGTCTTTGGCTCTGTTTTTAAATAGTTTTTGATTAGTGGGTATGACAAAAATTATAGAAAAACAACAAATAAATATCAAAGAAACAAGTCATAGACAAGCAAGATTCTATAACTATTTGCCTCCTAATAATATTCCCTATAAAAGCATTTAAAAATCACAGAAATCAATGCAAATTTGAAATTCTTGTAACACTGCATGAGCAAAAGTTCCCATTCTACTAGCAATCCTCATTTTAAAATCTCTTGAGAAAATGAAGTAAAATTTTATTTGATATGAAACACTTACTTGAATTGCTGAATTCATGAAACATGTATTTCCCAAATTACTTAGACCACAAAGACCGGGCTGTTCATTGTGTCTTCCTGGCTCTGAGTAGTCATAATTTTTATAAGCAGTATATGAAGGAAGGCAGTAGTTTGAATTTTTCATGCTGGAAGAAAAGATATTTACCTTGTAATTGCATGAGCTATAGTTGTGTAGCTTCAATGCATATGTAGCTGAAATATTTAGGCTCTGAATTTAAACACAATAACAATAAAAATTCTTCAAACTCTTTTCAACTTTTGATTTAAAAAGTAGCATTTTTTAATGTTTCAGCTGAAAAGTTAAAAATTTTGGCACCACCAGATATATAGCATGATTAAATTCTGCTACTGTTAAATGCTAAAAGCTGGAAACAGCAAAACTTTAGCAACAGCAAAACTTTAGCAACAGGCAAAATATAAATATTTCCAAGAATAAACTGCTAAATACATTATAATTCTGTTTTTAGATTAACCACTATGCCAGCACAAAATGAAGCAATAAGCATGGAATAATAAAGGCTCCATACAGTATCTTTAAGCATTGTACTTTCATTTTTTTATAATTTCATATATCAAGATATACATATATGTTCTATTTATAGTAGTAAATATTTTGAGAATTAAATAGTATGTTATATTACATTAAAATATAAGAAATAAGGACAAATATAAGGAAAAACTAAAATATCGTAAAACATAAAAAGCACCACAGTCTTCAGAATTTTGTTTTGCTTACATATGGATTTATAGACATATTAATATATGCAAGTGAAATTTACATGACATATGCACAAGTAATTGTATCAACATTCCAGCCACAGAGATAGATATGTGACTTGTGAGACTAAAACAGTGGGTTGGTTACACAGGTAGTAGCTGCATCTGTGCACATACAGTAAATGCACAGTAAACTTACTAAAATGTAATGAATATTTTTAAACAGTATTTATATATTTTCTAAAATGACATTTTCCCATTTAAATCTGAATATTAGAATTAATATTGCTTAAACAATACAAAAACAAAAACCATCTTCTAGTTCTGCATTAGAACCATGATTATGACACATCAGACTGGAGGTTATTGCTGTGGAACAATACCTTCACAATTTCATTTGTTTTTTCTTCTGTAAAAGTATGTTAATCGCCGTATAAGGTTATAAATGAACATAGTTACATAGGAACATATATGATAAATTATCAATTCCAATAGGTAATTCAACATGGGATCTTTACTATGCAGGCTGTCAATTAAATATACATTACATGACCTGGAATTCAAATAGTGTTGTATACAGTTTGCTTTTACTGGCACATACACTACTCTATACACTAAAGTTTTTATTCAAGGGAAAACACTGATACATCATTAGAGATCTAAAAACTATAATACTGAAAACAGATATGACAAAACATATCGTTAATATATTCTGGTGAGAGAATGGGGAAATTAATTAAGATACTGAGCTTACAATATAATATATAGAAAAAGATATAAAAATAGAATTTCTATAAATTTGTGAAGAAACAATTTTAGCAGTAAAGCAAAAATAATGCTTAATATTTGTTTTTAACAACTTTCTCTATTTTTTCCAACTACTTTATATACAATATTATGAAAATAAACAGTAAATAATCAAATCAATTTTGGTAAGGGTTCTTATTTCCTTGGGGGAATTTTTTTGTTGACCACCACCACTCAAAAATTTTGTACTCCTTTTAAATTAATATTTTAATTACAATATCCATACAACTGATACCATTCTTATTAAAAGAATAGTTATAGTAGGAAGCTTATTCATAATTGATGAAAGTAGTAAAAAGAAAACTATTTTTTAGTGTATCAATGCTGTAAAGTGAGCATCCTGTAAGTATAGAGGTTGCACTACCTGTATTGCTGAAATAAAACAGTAGTACAACAAATTCAGAAAGTAGTTTGAAGTTAAAAATATACATATAAAAGAGTTGATTTATAAAAGTAATCGATCAAAATTGCATGCTTCATAATTTTCTTTACATTTTAACTGAGTTTATAGAGAGAGACACATTTAATCTGAGGCTTTGGGGCACAAGAAAAATAAGCATATTTAGGGAATTTCAGCCGATTTTACTCATTAAGTAAAGTATTCAGAAAATTTGGGGGTGGGGGAGGGGAAGCATGATATCATACAGGTATGAATGGTGTAACAAGGATTTTTTAAAAAATAAAAAATGCAGTGATCTTCAACTCTAAGAATCAAGCAGGAAAAATCTTTTGTGTTAAGGCACATAGAGTCACTGTTTAGAGTGAGATGGATGGCATACTAATTTAATGAATGAATGAATGAATATGAAGCAAGTTATACGAATACAACACCAGTGAAGAATAATAGTGTTTTAAAACAATTACTTTTTTTAGGCTGATAAATAGTAAAATACAATGGCTGTATGTTTTAAATGCTGTATTAAAAATGTATCTGTGAGTCAATATCAGGTAAAAAGGATATTCTAAAACAGATCTGTAAGTATTTAATGAATATTTATGATTGAATAAAGTAAGATTTACATTCCTATGAATTCAGCACAATTCAGTTCCAACTATGTTGGACCATAGCTTAAAAACAAAAGGCTAATCACAATGTGCTACAAATAGATCCTTTATATTTCTAAAAAAAATGATCAAAAAAATCAGCTCAGATGAGTTCAGTACAGTTTTCTCTCACCAAAATGACTCTATCTATAAAGAAATTGTGAAGAAGGAAGAAAGAATATAAACTTGTTCATTGCACTATGTCCATCATTTAACAGGAGTGCATGCATAGAAACTGTAACTTGCTAAAATGCCCACCTTTCTTGCAAGCAAGCCACAAACACCTGCTTTTAAAAATTAAAACATAATAGGAGCCCAAGTAAAATCATAGTGATTGTATATGGAATCAACTTCTAGAATTGCATCTGGATTTTACCAGTACAGTAGGAAGCATAGAATTTGCCAAAATAAACTATTATTTCCAAGTTATTACTTAGCTAAACTTGAGAAAGGTGTTTTACAAAATCTACAGTAGAAGAAGCCTCTGTGTTTTAGAACTACAACATTGTATAACTGAATTAAGAAGCTACTCTTAAAATACATTAACTTAAAATATAAAAAATACCTGCCTGCTAGTTATCAGACAATTCCATCAAATGGAAATACAACTGTCCTTTTTATAATAGTCAAGACAATTTTATATTTTTTAAAAAATTATAGTATATTTTAAAATGAGATTAAAATAGATAACTGTCTCATAACTTTAGACACTGTGCTTTTTTATATCACGCTGTCACTATTCTAATAAAATGACAACATCAATTGAGGCCTGGTTTACATACATCAAATAATTTTTTGAGTTTATGATACACACACACACACAAACACACACACAGTACAATAGACTACAGTTAAATACATGTATTTGTCTAACAGAGAGTTGGGGCTACTCACAATTAGTAGAAGCACAAATGCCACTTCGCCCCATACGAAAACTCCCTTCTCATAAATGCAGTATTTAACTGGAAGATATTGTATAAAATATTTAGAAATATTACTATGAAACACTAAAACATTTTAACAATTGCGTCATAGCCACAAATTTTGAGAAGCAACATTGCATTTGTAACTACCATTTTTTTCCAGTAAGTCTATCAGAAAGCAATAAGCCTAGTAAAAAACATATATATATATTTTCAGATTTGTAATGAGCTGTAGAAAATGCAATGAATTTAACATATACAACTCCAAATTAACTAAACTGTTTGATAGATAATGTTTTAAAACTATTGTAGTATATTATATTTCTGTTAGGAAAACAGTTAAAAGCATATAATAATAATAATAATAATAATAATAATAATAATAATAATAATAATAATAATAATAATAATAATAATAATAATAATAATAAAAAGCATATGCATAGCTTTTGTCATTACATATAATGCACATACTTAAAAAAAATCACAAAAATCTCAAAATTCCCAAAACTAGGAGAAATCCCTAAACTAGGACAACCTGATCAATATGTTACATGAGTATTGTTGCATGTGGTCCTTTCTTGCTAAAGAATTTTCTTAATGTAATGGTCCCAAATCAGAAAGTGATGCTACAAAGCATGTTACCGTTCCTAGGTTCTGAAAAGCAAAGCAGAAACACTTCTCCCAGCTAATTAGGGTTTTTGTGTTCTTTAAGTCTTGGTGCCCCCTACATTTCCATAGCAATAAACTACATCCAAGTTATTTTTCTAGTTATTTTTCTAAACAATCGCTTTTTAAAACTTTACTTGGATGATTAAAATTAAAAGTTCTTTAAGATACAGTGCTTACTTTCTGTTGTTGATGTTGTTATAATTATTTGATAGAGATGGAGAGATCTTTGGTAAAGTTGGAAAATTGGATGCACCTGGGGACCTTTAAAAATATGAAAATGTTAAATTAGATAAAAATGTTGAGATTGTAAAATTAATAATGAAAAAGGAAAAACTAACATGAAGCAATGTATGTGAATAATAATTTAAAAAGATTCTTATGATCAAAATAACAAATACACAAGTACTCTAACTTGACTATTTTCAAAAAGCATTAAAAATTATCACATTTAAAACCCTCAACCAAATTATAGGCATAAATGGTCAGCTAAATCCCAAATTAGGCTTTAGCAAAAAAAAAAAAAAAATGACCTTTACCAAAAAGTAGTTTGGAAGCTATTTTATAATGAAATGGAAGTCATTAATAAAGGTGCATCAATATTGTCAGAAAAACTATGGAAATAAGAGCAGGTTAAAGCACATGTTGAAATTGAGGTGTGGCGTTTGATATGACAATGTGCATGTCATCTCTGATATTTAAATTATTTTGATATTTTTTTTATTTTGATGAAATAAGTGCTGAAAACCATGACTGACAAAAGTAGATGGTACCAAATGGGTTCAGAACTCCCATATTTTGCTTTATTAGAACAAGGGTACACTTGTGACAAGAACATCAGAATTCTCCAAAACTCTTCAAGTTGAATTCATCAGCATCATTTGCTCTGTTCGGTGGGAGTGGCTTGGTGGGCACATTTTGTGCACATGCAGAGGCTTTCCGAGTCACCTCCTGCAATCCTGCACTCTCCCTGTTGCTTCAGCAGCTGACATGCGGCAACCTGCTGTGCCACACAAAGCAGCTGAACTTCAAAAGCAGGGAATAAAGGTGAAATGGGAGCTCAGGGGGGGGTGAGTGGGGCAACAGCAGCTCCTCAGAGAGAACTGGTTCGGTTTCCGCTGATCTTCAGCGCTACCGGTATGCCAGAACTGGGCCAAACTGGCAGAATAGCACCACTGATCTAAGCAGAAATAACTTTCAAAAGAATTCTGCAGAATTTCCACATTTGCAGATACCTGTGGAGAATCTGACAGTACTTTGTCTGCAGTCTGTAGAAGCGCTTCCTTCAACAATGGAAAGTTGATGGTTTCCGGTTCCGCGTGGCTTCGGTGGCAGCAGGAATTCGCGATCCTCGCGATTCCTGCTGCGCTTGCCACCGAGGTAC
>BHEV01060937.1:0-22276 GCA_004319985.1 Emydocephalus ijimae
AAGACAGCATTCTGCACAAACAGAAAGATATCCACCATCCTAAGAAACCCTAAGGACAAAATCGAGTTCGAAAATCAAGGAATATACGAAATCCCCTCTGAGCCAAACATGAAGCGAACTGACCCCCACCATGAAGATGCAGCACGACCACGAACTGGAAGCCAAACAGCAAGATCACAGCTCACCAGCTCAAATCCCCCAGCAACTAAGACTAACCTGAGCACAACCAAGCCCCCACCTGAACAGAACACGCCTCCAGCCAATCAGAACACAGCCAAGCCCCCACCCAATCAAGTCACACCCCCACAAGAAGTTAAAAGGAAGAAGCAGCTGCAAGTTTGCACCACTCTGAGAAGCACAGAGCTGAAGACCAAGCCTGAAGATGATGAATGAGACTTCATCGAAACGTTGCCTAGATACTTCCAGTCTTACGCGGGATAAAACCCGAATAACCAAAGATCCACATACAAACACCCGCGAGAACCTCAGAAAACATATATATATATATATATATATACATACACATACATACACACACACACACACATATATATATCTTAAGTTTTCGCGGGTACTTACATGTATGGTATTCAGCTTTGTTCGGGTATTTTTCCACGTCATTATAGTTGTGCTTTTAAAGTTGTAGCAATGTTTCGGCAGAATCTCATCTGCCATCATCAGGCTTCTGTATTGTGTTCGTCTGTGAGTCAGACTTTTTGTTTTTGTCAACTCCAAGACCAATAAACACAGACCAAAACTCTCAACTAATCAGGATGAAGAAAAAACCATTCTGGCACAGCGTAGGCTAGCACCAAATTTAAAACAGAAACGGCTGTGAAAGTCTGACTCACAGATGAACACTATATAGAAGCCTGATGATGGCAGATGGAACCAAAACGTTTCATTCTGCCAAAACGTTGCTACAACTTTAAAAGCAGAACTACAACAACGTGGGAAAATACCCGAACAAAGCTGAATACCATACATACATACATACATACATACATACATCTTCCTATTAACAATTATTCAAATATATACATATTTGTTCGGTCATATATTACACTGCCAACATCATTTGTCTTCTTTTCATCTCATCCAATCATTTACCCTTTCAGCAACTCCTTTCTCAACTTAAGACCTTCCTCTCTGCTCCCACCAGTGATAGAATTTATCCCAAATTGTGTAATGTGCCGATTCATCTTTGTTTTTCATTTCTAGAGTTAGCTTGTCCATTTCAGCGCATATCAAGATTTCATTTATTACCTCTTCTTCACTTGGTATGTCTGTCTCTTTCCAGTTCTGGGCAAATGCTATCCTTGCTGCAATAATAATGTGTATAACCAAATAAAGCTCATCCTTCTTATATTGTTTTGACATAATTCCTAAAAGAAAATATTCTGGCAGGCGATCTACTTTAAAACTTGGGGTTTTCTTCAGATCGTATAAATCTTTCATCTTTTCCATTGAGGTCTTAAGTCGAGGAGTATTTGCAAATAAAAATAAGAAAGGAAACCCTGCACTCTTCCTTGATTTAATCCAGCTTCCTTCAGGCTGATTGGGGATTCTGGAAAAAAATGCTTTCCAGCACATTTGGGAATGCTAACTTGTGAAGAAAAAAAAGATTTTTTTGATTCAGCGAATGCCTTGTCACGCCGTGGCGGCTCTACAGAATTGATGGAGGAATTCTGCGGGAGAAGAGGAAGCTGCCCCTTCTTAGCAATGATTATTTTCAGGGAAGACAAAAGAAATGAATATAAATGGGTGGAAATCTGACAGCTTGCCGGAAGAAAAAAGCTGGAAAAGCGAGCCAGGAAAAAACAATTTGCTTCTTCCTGGCTAAGCAATTAATTTGCAGCAGCTTCTTGGGTTTTGATGATGTCATTTGCAAAAAAAATTAAATAAAATAAGGGAAAACAAATGTGCTTTCCACTGTAAAAAAAAAATAATGGAAGTCTTTGTTTTGGCTCCGCGTTGCTAGCAGAAAGGGGGGGGGGGAGGAAGGTTTTGCACTAGAAATGAACTTTCCCTGAATTCGTCCAGTCACATGCTGTGAGGTTGCAAAACAGAATGCGTGCAGAACACATGATGCCATGTGAAACAGATGCCCTGCTAGAGCATTTATCAAAAAAGTTGATAGCTGGAGCTAATTTTGGAGGCCCTTTGCACTCTTATAACCTGACCATTCGTCATCACCTGTACTCAGGTGCTCCAAGGTGAACAAAGGGATTTCAGACTGCAAGGACCGGTTGTATTTCTGCGCTGGCTGTAATAAATGGAAATAACCAGCCGTCCCCTGTCCCCCCACTACAAACAAGTGAAAAGTTGGTTGTGGAGGTGCAGAGGAAGGAGGCCTGTTCAGAACATACCATGAGCGTATGTACCCAGTCCCACCCAGTCCCACCCGTTTGCATTTAGGAGTGATACCAACTTCCTATCTGAGTGGAAGAAAGCACGAGAGATTGTTCCTCGCTTAGTGACTGTTTAAAGTTACAGTGGATCTCCCAGACCTACGTAAGACTTGGTTCTGGTGTTTGGATGGCCACCTACCTATATTGGGGAGGTCACGTGAGAGCATAGTAGGCACAGCAACTGACTCGCATCTATCTATCTATCTATCTATCTATCTATCTATCTATCTATCTATCTATCTATCTATCCATCCATCCAACTCTATTTCTATCTCTATCCCTCCCTCCCTATCTACCTACTCACCCATCCAACTCTATTTCTATCTCATCTCTTTCACTCCCTCCATATCTACTTACTTACTCATCCATCCATCCAACTCTATTTCACCTCATCTCTATCTCCCTCACTCCCTCAATGTACCTACCCATCCATCCATCCACCCATCATCCACCCATCCTCCCTCCCTCCCTATCTCTATATCTATCCATCCATCCAATTATCCATCCATCCATCATCTCCATCCATCTATCCAACTCTATTTCTATCTCCTCTATATCCATCCATATCTATCTATCTATCTATCTATCTATCTATCTATCTATCTATCTATCTATCTATCTATCNTCACCTCATCTCTATCTCCCTCACTCCCTCATATCTATGTACCTACCCATCCATCCATCCACCCATCATCCATCCATCCTCCCTCCCTCCCTATCTCTATATCTATCCATCCATCCAATTATCCATCCATCCATCATCTCCATCCATCTATCCAACTCTATTTCTATCTCCTCTATATCCATCCATATCTATCTATCTATCTATCTATCTATCTATCTATCTATCTATCTATCTATCTATCTATCCATCCATCCATATCGCCATCTCTCTTTATCTTTACAAGTAGTCCTCAACTTACAACCATAATCGAATCCAAAATTTCTCTTGCTAAGTGAGACATTTAAGTGATTTTTGCCCCATTTTATACCTCTCTTGCAGCAGTTGTTAAGTGAATCACTGCAATTGTTCAATCAGTAACACGGTTGTTAAGCGAATCTTGGTCAGAAGTTGCAAAAGGTATTGCAAAATGACGCCAGGGCACGGCAACCGCCAGAAATATGAGCCCGTTGCCAAGCATCTGAATTTTGATCCCATGACCATGGGGATGCTGCAATGGTCGTAAGTGTGAAGAATCGTCCTTTGTCACTTTTTCCAGTATCTTCGTAACTTTGGTCACTCAACGAACTGTTGTAAACCGAGGAGTGCCTGTACTGGCAGTTGATTTATTTATCAAATTTTTAAAGCCTCCCAAACAGAGTCATTTTTTTCTTTAAAAAAATCTTCTCTGATATCATAAGATCTCAAAGAAAAAAAAAGGATGAGGTCAACTGTCTTTCTGAAGAAAAAGGAGCTTCAGAATCCCTCTGTTTGTGACTCGTTAGTTATCTGTTGTCAATTAAAAAAAAAAAAATTCTGGGGAAGTTGTTTTCTAAAAGTGCTTGCCCTCATCTTTTTTCCAGACATTAAACAGAGTCCCAGCTGCAGCTTCTGAGTCACAGTGACAACTTCCAACTCACTTTTTCAGCAGAAATATACATATATTCAGAAATACACACATACACACACACACACACACAGTGTGTGTGTTATATATGTACATGTGTGTATGTATCCTGTTTCCCTCAAAATACGACCTACCCTGAAAGTAAGTCCTAGCTTGGTTTTTACATGTGCGCCCAAAATAAGCCCTACCCCCAAAATAAGCCCTAATTAAGATCCTGGCCACTCCATAGTACACAGGTAAAAATTAAGCTAGGATGGGGATGTGGGGGGTGGAGCTGTTCTACTATTTACCTTTGAACAGTTTTAGCCAGGACTCGCACACCTCGACACCTGCCTTGCCGGCCCATTTCTTCTGCAGCTGGCAAGGCTTTCCTGAAGGCCTCTGTAGCTGATGACAAAGCTCTGGATCGATCCAGAGCTCTGTTATCGGCTGCAGAGGCCTTCAGGAAAGCCTTGCCGGCCGCAGAAGAAGCTCCTGAAGGCCTCTGACAGTGAAAAGGAGGCTGGGGACAATACATGCAAGTGAGGTTGGTCAGTGGATGACATCCCCCGAAAATAAGACCTAGTGCCATTTTTTGGTGGCAAAAAAACAAACAAAAACAAGACAGGGTCTTATTTTGAGGGAAGCACGGTATGTATATGGATATGTATATATACACATCTGGAGGGGGTCAGAGAGAATGCCGTCAAAGTAATATTTGACATTCAGCACCATTTCCTGAGGATGAGCAGTCTAAGCAGGGCGCAATAGGGGAGGAAGCAATAGGAGTTCAGCCCCCATCGATTGACATGTCTGAAGTAAAAACGATAGAGCTAATCACAGGTTGGAGGCGGGTGGATGGACCTATTACGCGCACAATGGCTAAATTGATCAATGATGCATAAAGGCGAATCTCTCTCCAATGGTAGTTTTTTTAACAGTCTGAGGTTGTTAGCAGAGGCTAACGAAACCTAAATGGATAATATAGTTTGAAGTTTCAGAGATTGTGAAGTCTGTCTCTTCTTTTATAGCTATACCTGGAACTTTGGGATAGTTTGCAATATGTAACTGTGTACACACAGACACACACACACATATATATAATTTATTTTTTTTCTCTCAACCTTCCCTTACAACAGAAGCCCCCAAACCACTTTCTTGGGGAGATGTGTTATCCTCATCACATCTATTGGAAAAAAGGACAAGCTAAAACAATGCAGGTAGTCCTCGACTTACAAAAGTTCATTTAGTGACTGTTCAAAGTTACACCGGCAGTGAAAAAAGTGGCTCCTGACCGTTTTTCACAGTTACGATTTTGGCATTGTCCCCATGGTCACACAATCAAAATTGAGACCTATGGCAACTGATTCATATTTATGACCGTTGCAGTGTCCTGCGGTCTTGTGATCAGCTTTTGCGACCTTCTGACGAGCAAAGTCAATGGGGAAGCCAGATTCACTTAACAACTGAGTGACTAATTTATCAGCTGCAGTCATTCACTTAACGACCATGGCTTGTAAAATGGGACAAACACACTTAACAAGCATTTCACTTAGCAGCCTAAATTTGGGGCTCAATTGCAGTCGTAAGTTGAGGATGACCTGTAAACAGTTGGGGGTTATTTCAGCTAAAGTATAAAGAAATTTTCTGTTCTGGTTAACCTGTGACATCACGGGACTCCAGTGATAAAAGGAGAAATATCCCATTTTGTCCTTTGGGATTTGATGGTCAAAAAGATGCTGCTGAAAGCAGTTTCGACACATACAGGTAAATAAATGTGTAGGAACCAATGGGAAGCCTACTTATCAAGGCACCAAATTCTTAATGAATTTAGCAACCCGTAGAATCTCTTGGTAAGCGAGATGGGCAGCTGATCAATTTAATTAATCAATAAATAAACCTGGACCTGGCCATCTGTTCCCACTGGGAACAAGCCTGCTGAACAGAAGTGAGAACCACAGCAGTGTGCGTGTGCATTGTGGATGGGTGTGAGTACTCACACACACATGTTGCGTTGCCGGCTTCTCCAGTTCAAACCCTAATTAGGGCAAAGGGGGAGAAAACATCCAAAGAGTCCCTTGCCAGACTCTTTAGCTAACAGGAAAGAAGCAAGCAGGGGTTTTAAGGCTCGGTAAACAAAGTCAAGCAGAAAACATGTTGTGACATCAGATAATGATGTCCCCCCCACCCAGGGGAAGCACAAGTCATACGACACTTCTCCGGTAGCAGCCGAAAACATTTGGTAGCTCTTTTTATTGTTATTTTTCTTGGAAGATGCCTCTCTGCTCGGCTGGCCCCGTGGAAGAGGCTCATGAGAAATGAGAGAAAAATATTTCCCAATTGCTGTGTCTGTTTTGGCTGCTGCCTTTCTTCCTTCTCTCGACAGAGATAATGGTGGCAGCGTCTGTGGCGGCTGTGTTAAGAGCACACAAATAAACACATTTTCAAACTGTGCACGACGGGAGCACGACATCGGCATGGCCTCAGTGCAAAGAATACAGGTAGTCCTCCACTTACAACACCAGCGGAGTTCAAAACTGCTGTGGCTAATGTTTGATTCAATGTGCAACTTCCTTTTGAAGTGGTACAGGTAGGCACAATGAGAATGTATCTGCTGCAAAATTCCTCATGGGCAACAGGAAGGGCATCCGGCCAGTAAACACTCAGCTCATTCAGTTGCCTCGCAAGGGATTATGGGGTCATTAACCGACAACTAGTCCTGTGACTTAAGACCACAATTGAGCCCAAAATTTCTGTTGCTAAGCTGTTTAATGAATTTTGCTCCATTTAATGACTTTTCTCACCATGGTTGCAAAGCGAATCGCTGAAGTTAAGTCAGGAACACAGCTGTTCAGTGAAACTGGCTTTCCCATAGTCAGCATGACCCTGGGAAACTGCAATTGTCATAAATATGAGTCAGTTACCAAATGCCTGAATTTTAATCACGTGACTATGGGGATGCTGCAGGGGTCATAAGTGTGAAAAACGGTCATCCCTTTTTTCAGTGCCATTGTAACTTTGAATGGTCACTAAATGAACTGTTGTAAGTTGAGGATTATCTGTACATGCAAATGAATGATCAATCCACACACAGTTTCAGAGTCCGCATAACGTCCCATTTAGAATTAAACATTTGGGCATGATCTCTCTGACCCCTTCCAAGTCTGAGATCTTACTCAGTCTCTACAGATCCAGAGACTTATGTGGCAGTGGCTGAAACTTAGCGACCATTTAATGTAAAGTCTTCTCACTCCAATCTATCTGTGGACCAGGTGAATTGGTTGAATCTCAGTATGATGGAATGCTGTCCAGAATGCCAAAAGGGGATTGCTTTCCAAAGGAGCCAAGACAGGTCTCCCAAAAGTGCTTTTTCAAGAGGCAACTGGACTTTCTTGGATTTTCCTTGAAGATGTTTTGCTTCTCATCCCAGAAGCTTCTTCAGTTCTTCGGCTTCTTGGATGATCGCTTCTCATCCCAGAAGCTTCTTCAGTTCTTTGGCTTCTTGGATGATCATTCTCATCCAAGGAGCTTCTTCAGTTCTTTGGCTTCTTGGATCATTGTTTCTTGTTTGCTTCTTCAGTTATTTGGCTTCTTCGATGATCATTTCTCATCCCAGAAGCTTCTTCAGTTCTTTTGCTTCTTGGATGATCATTTCTCATCCCAGAAGCTTCTTCAGTTCTTTGGCTTCTTGGATGATCGCTTCTCATCCAAGGAGCTTCTTCAGTTCTTTGGCTTCTTGGGTCATTGTTTCTTATTTGCTTCTTCAGTTCTTCGCCTTCTTGGATGATCGCTTCTCATCCCAGAAGCTTCTTCAGTTCTTCGGCTTCTTGGATGATCGCTTCTCATCCAAGGAGCTTCTTCAGTTCTTCGGCTTCTTGGATCATTGTTTCTTGTTTGCTTCTTCAGTTCTTTGGCTTCTTCGATGATCATTTCTCATCCCAGAAGCTTCTTCAGTTCTTTGGCTTCTTGGATGATCATTCTCATCCCAGAAGCTTCTTCAGTTCTTTGGCTTCTTGGATGATCGCTTCTCATCCAAGGAGCTTCTTCAGTTCTTTGGCTTCTTGGATCATCGTTTCTTATTTGCTTCTTCAGTTCTTTGGCTTCTTGGATAATCGCTTCTCATCCCAGAAGCTTCTTCAGTTCTTCAGCTTCTTGGATGATCGCTTCTCATCCAAGGAGCTTCTTCAGTTCTTCGGCTTCTTGGATCATCGTTTCTTATTTGCTTCTTCAGTTCTTCGGCTTCTTGGATGATCATTTCCTATCTCAGAAGCTTCTTCAGTTCTTTGGCTTCTTGGATGATAGCTTCTCATCCAAGGAGCTTCTTCAGTTCTTCGGCTTCTTGGATCATCGTTTCTTATTTGCTTCTTCAGTTCTTCGGCTTCTTGGATGATCATTTCTTATCCCAGAAGCTTCTTCGGTTCTTTGGCTTCTTGGATGATAGCTTCTCATCCAAGGAGCTTCTTCAGTTCTTCGGCTTTTTGGATGATCGCTTCTCATCCCAGAAGCTTCTTCAGTTCTTCGGCTTCGTGGATGATCGCTTCTCATCCAAGGAGCTTCTTCAGTTCTTTGGCTTCGTGGATGATCAATCTCATCCCAGAAGCTTCTTCGGTTCTTTGGCTTCTTGGATGATCGCTTGTTATCCAAGGAGTTTCTTCAGTTCTTTGGCTTCGTGGATGATCATTTCTTATCCCAAAAACTTCTTCAGTTCTTCGGCCTGTACGAGAAGTGAAACATCTTCAGGGAAAAACCAAGAAAGCCCAGTTGCCTCTTGAAGAAAGCACTTTTGGAATAACCATGACCTGGATGACTAAGTATCTCCATAGACACACAGTTCAGATAGTATCTGTGAGAGAAAGAGGGTGAAGATAGCTCCTCCCTAACAGTTCCCAGAGTACAGGTAGTCCTTCATTTACACCCATTTAAGTGGCCATTTGAAGTAACAACAGCACCAAAAAAGTGCCTTATGACCAGTTTTCAGACTGACAACCATTGCAACATCCCTGTGGTCATGTGATCGAATTTTAAATGTTTGACATTTGGCATGTATTTATGATAGTGTCCACATGATTACGTTTTGCGACTTTCCGAAACTCACTTCCCAACTATCTTGCTTCCAACAAGTTAAGTGTTGGATGTTTCTTCTGCATGTTTTTCATTTTATTTTTGCTGACAAAAGAAAATAAACACATTGAAGAAACCCAAGTGGCTTGGTTAGCAACAGAAATTTCAGGCTCAATGGTGGTCATACTTTGAGGAAAACCTATACAGTAGAACCTGTGGTCACAACTGTCATTCGTTCCGTAACTTCAGTCGCAACCCAATTTGGTCATAACCGGAAGCGAGACTGACTGAGCATGCGCTTACCAAAAAAAAATGGTGCGGAAGGGGAAATCGGCTGCAGCCGTGTTTGATCGCCACCCGAGTATGTGTTCGTGACCAGATTCAAAAAGTTATCAATGTTTTGGTCAGAACCCGATTTAGTCATGATCAGAAGCACTTGTGACCAGAGATTCTATTGTATATGTTTTGTGGTGCAGTGAGTCTGCTTTAATTCACTAAGATTTCTGTCCACAGGTAAGAAACAATAAAGGAATCTGTTTGGAAGAATCTCAGGGTCAACTCAAAAATATTTCTCTGATCTTTTAGAGTTGCCAGCAGAAAGGGAGTGGGGGAAGGAGTACATTTCTTAAATGCTTTCATAGATAATTTCTAGGCAACCAAAGCTTCTGCCGCACAAGATTATTACTGGAGAGCATGACGGATGATTCTTGACTATGGATGTGTCCCATTGGAGAATATACATCCAGGGGGTGGAAGACCAGGGTCAAGGGTGAAATGAATGATGTGTCTCAGAGTTGGCTATACCCAGGTAGCACCAGAATGCTCACTTCCTAATAAATCTTCTTTAAACTTTGAGATGCGGCTAGAGAATCATGATTTAAATGGAAATGGATGCCAGAAGCCTGACACTTAGTATGTGTTTTGTTTTGTTTTTGGAGCCTGACACTCAGGAACCATTTTTATGACCACGCTGACCCCAACCATCAGCCCAATTTAAGCAAATTCTATAGCACAGGGACAATGGTGGAATTAAAAATATTCTACTACCGGTTCTGTGGCTGCGCGTTTCTCGCGCGCATAAATAAACAATAAAGGAGAACGCGTTCAGAGCGTTCTAAAATGGGCAATTTTAGGCATGAAAACTTACCTTATCATCAAGCGCTGGTGAGTAAAATAGCTGAGGCGCGACAATCTTCTTTGCCGCGCCTATCAACTGAGCTACAAAGAAAGGAAATATAGGACAGGAAAGGGCAGAGCCAACTGCTGTCTGGCGCTACCGGATCGCTAGAACCGGTGCGAACCGGCAGCATGCCACCACTGCACAGGGATCTCGATACTTGGCAACGTTAAGACTGGTGGACTTCAACTATGCTGGCTGAGGAATTCTGGGAGTTGAAGTCCACCAGTCTTAGCGTTGCCAAGTATCGAGATCCCTGCTGTAGAACAAGTAATTTATGCCAGGATTTATGCCAGTCTTACCCACATGCAGGCTTCCAGCCTGACTTTGGACATGATGGTCCATAACGAAATGGATCCTACTACTCCCTCTTTCTCGGGGCAGATAATCTGGTCCGGGTAGGGTGGCTCGGGAAAATTCACTGAGTTACATTCATAAGCCGCGAGTGTCACCGATGCTATATGTGGGCCCTGCAGAGGGGAAGAAGAGGGGAAGGAAGATGATTGGTGGCAATTCATTTCATTTGACATAAGCAAACAATAAAGGAGAATATTTGTAGATCGGGGTCCTTGGTGCTCTCTGAGCTTGCCTGTTTTCTTGCAGACTTTTCATTACCCAACTAGGTTAACATCATCAATAGTTATTAACAGCATCAATAGACTAGCCGTACATGGCTGTGTGGTGGCACAGTATGTGATGACCCAGGGTGGGGATACAAAACACAGTCACAAAAACCCGGTTGAGGCCCTTTTATTCCTTCACTTTGCTTCTAAGCTCCAAATATCCTTGACTGGAGACAAAAATCTCCCACACAAGCAGTTACAAGAAGAAGGGGAAAAAAAACAACACAAACCAGGCAAGATAAGGGCTGGAGGACATCCACAGATAACAGAACACACACTGGGAAGGACGCCAAACTCAGAGAGGAACAATAAACTAGAGATATTTCCACGCTTTGTTTCCAGCGCTCGCCCATACACATGTCTGTCCTCTTATCCAGTTGTCACAGCTGCAGCCCATGAAGAGGATCAAGGCCCTCTCCTCCCCAGTAGACCACGTCTCTCCCTTATCCTCTCCTCCCTACGTGACTTAGGATGGAGAGGGGATGGGCCTGGGTCCTCCTCTAACTGTCCAGCCAGCCTCTGCCCTTCCCCAGCATCCTCCACAAACCCCGGAGTCACACTTCCATTCCCTGTCGGCTGTTCCTCCTCTGACTCAGAGCCAGTCTCCACCAGGGGCATGACACAGTGTTAAGCAATCGCAATAGCACTTAGACTTATATACTGCTTTACAGCCCTCTCTAAGCGGTTTACAGAGTCAGCCTATTGCCCCCCAACAATTTAGGTCCTCGTTTTACCAACCTCGGAAGGATGCAAGCCTGAGTCAACCTTGAATCCGGTGAGAGTGGAACTGCCAAATTGCAGTCAGTC
Source organism: Emydocephalus ijimae (assembly GCA_004319985.1). Lineage (NCBI taxonomy): Eukaryota > Metazoa > Chordata > Lepidosauria > Squamata > Elapidae > Emydocephalus > Emydocephalus ijimae. The sequence continues at coordinate 11,627 of BHEV01060937.1, forward strand.
GGCAATCAGCAGAAGTAGCCTGCAGTACTGCACTCTAACCACTGCGCCACCACGGCTCATTAGAATACAGTACGGCAGGCTAATTCTGTCAACTGACAGCAGTTCGATCCTCACCAGGCTCAAGGTTGACTTAGCCTTCCATCCTTCCAAGGCCAGTAAAACAAGGACCCAGATTGTTGGGGGCAAGAGGCTGACTCCGTAAAATGGCTTAGAGAGGGCTGTAAAGCACTGTGAAGCGGTATATAAGTCTTAAGTGCTATTGTTATACAAAAGAGACAATCCAGTGGCCAAAAAGAGAATTAAAAGACCCCAACTACCTCTCCACCAGCAATCAAGCACCCAGATCAGCATAGATTTACTCCAAGGTTAACATCAGACCAACAATCAAGTGAACAAGACCCCAATCATAAAACTGCCAAAGAAGCCAACAGCAAACAGCCCAGCCCAAAGAATCTCTTAAGACCACCGTCACCAAAACTGACAGGGCAAGACACTAGAATATAAACTGAGAGCAAACCACACTCCCCTTCTAGCACTGATGATGTTACCTAGTTGGGTCATGAAGCGTCTGCAAGGAAACAATCATGCTCAGAGAGCACCAGGGACTCTTAATAAACAAACAGTAAGTTCTTGTTATAACCCCATGCTCTAACCTAGAGGGCCCTCAGCATTGGGACTCCAATTCCCATAATACTCCAAAACAATTCCTTGTAGTCCGACCACAATACAAAAGGCATTTCGGTTCCTTTTCATTAATTACAAGGTAGAATTGTGCTAAGATCTCTGGAGAGCTACCTTTTTCCTGGAGGTTTCCCCCTCCCCCTTTCCCACCTCTGTCCCTCCTGACTCAGAGTTTGTCCTGGCAGCACTGCGGGGGCGGTGGGGAGGCCCTGGCCAGCGGCCAAAGCTACCTTCCCTTCCTAAAGTACAGTTCGGGGAGGCAAAGGAGGAATAAAAGCACAGCCAACAAGAAAGCGTGACTGTGTGACTCACTCTTCTAGCCCTACCTTACATGAGAATTTTTATTTTTTGCTCAGCCAGTTTAACCCCGGGGATGATGACTCCCAAATGTCTGTCCAAGAGTCACCCATGAGGTCACCACGTGTTTTGGGGCAAGCCTCGGACAAATTATTTGTTCCCTCTTGCTGAATATTCCAGATGTTTGACTTACAGAAAGGGTCGGGGGGGGGGGGGGGTCCTTCCAATGACCTGCTTCCTGATTTTCCGGCAAGAAAAATTGTAAAACAGGGCAAAACTCACTTAACAACTAGGTTGCTTAGCAATGTTGGACTCAATTGGGGTCGTAAGTCGAGGACTACCTGCATTTTCTCCAATAACACGAATAATCAGCGGAACGACTTGCCTCCAGAAATTGCGGAGGCGCCAACACTGTTTTGTTTTTGTTTTAAAAGAAGAGATTGGACAGCCAGTTAGAACAACAGAATTGGAAGGGACCTTGGAGATCTTCTAGTCCAACCCCCCTGCTCAGGCAGGAAACCCTACACCAGGGGTGTCAAGCTCAATTTCATTGAAGGCCGCATCAGGATTGTATTTTACCTCGGAGGGCCAGAGTGGGCGTGGCCAGAGTGGGCGTGGCCAGAGTGGGTGTGGTCAGCTCGACATCACTCATGTCAGGGGTGCCTGTGGTGGCCCGAGCCCCCTGCTGGAGAAAACAGGCTCCTGAGCTCCGTTTTCGGCTGCAACGGCCTCCTGTGGCCTCTGCTAATGAAAACGGAGCTCAAGAGGGCTATGTGCAGCCCACCCGAGTTCTGCTTTTGCTGGCAGAGGCAACGCAGGCCAGTCTTTCGCCGTTTCCAGGGTGACCCTGGGGGGCAGATCTAATCACCCTGCGGGCCGGATCTGGCCCCCGGGCCTTGACTTTGCCACCCCCGCCCTACACCATTTGAGACGAATGGTTATCTGATCTCTTCTTAAAAACCGCCAGGGATGGAGCATTTACAACTTCTGGAGGGAAGTCGTTCCACTGGTTAATTGTTCTGTGAGGAAATTTCTCCTTAGTTTTAGGTTGCTTCTCTCCTTGTTTAATTTCCATCCATTGTTTCTTGTCCTGCTTTCAGGGGATTTGGGGAATAGGTTGACCCCCTCTTCTTTGTGGCAGCCCCTCAAATATCGGACCACTGCTCTCATGTCACTCCTAGTCCCTTTCATTAAACTGGACATACCCAGTTCCAGCAACCGTCCTTTATATGTTTTAGCCTCGTTTGAATGCTCAAAGGTTTCCTGTTTGAGCAGGGGGTTGGACTAGAAGGCCTCTAAGGTCTCTTCCAACTCAGTTATTATTTTAACTGGGGAGACACAGATTGGAGGAAGATCTTCTGATGGAAACCCACATCACTCTATCACTCCCCTCAAGTCTCCACAAAAGATATGTACTTTTACTTCCATATTGTCTGAGATTTCCACTTTCCTATCCAGGTAAACAGTGGAATGAACCCAAATTCTTTCTACAAACCAGTGATTGATAGAAGTCTGGCCCGATTTGGGGAAAACCCAATAGGAATCTTGAAACAAAGTCCTATTACTGTGAGGTCCTTGGTGCACTTCTACCTTGAGCTATAAATGTTCTCGTTGTGGTAATTAGTTATGAGTTCCATTATTAATAGAGTATTTGTAGCTCAGGGATGAATTGTGTGGGGTCCTTGATGCTGTCTCAGCTTGGTTGTTTCCTTGGAGACATTTTATGATCCAATTAGGGAACACCATCAGTGCTCTGGCAAACCTCACTCCCTTCTAGCATTGATGGTGCTACCTAGTTGGGACATGAAACGTTGGCAAGAAAACCATGAAGCTCAGAGAATATCAAGGACCTCCTCCTCCCTTGCAAACCCCACTGTCTTCAAGGATCCCACAATCCTCCTCCTTCTCCTGTACTCTGTAAACCCTACTCCCTTCCTAGACTGATGATGTTACCTAGTTGGGTTGTGAAATGTCAAAAAGAAAACCAAACTCAGACAGCATTCACAGTCCTCCTCCTCCCTCCTCCCCCTTCTTCTTCTTCTTCTTCTTCTTCTCCTCCTCCTCCTCCTCTTCCTCTTCTTCTTCCCCTCCTCCTCCTCCTCTTCTTCTTCTCCTCCCCTCCTCTTCCTTTCTTCTCCTTCTTCCTCTTCTCCTCTCTTCTTCTTCCCCTCCTCCTCTTCTCCCCCCTTCTTCTCTGCAAACCCCACTCCCTTTTAGCACTGATGATGTTACCTAGCTGGGCCATGAAATGTCTATAAGATGCACTGATGATGGACCCCCACACTTCTTGAGTTGTGGTGGTGCAGTGGTTAGAGTGCAGTACCACAGGCTATTCCTGTTGACTGCCGGCTGGCTGCAATTTGGCAGTTCAAATCTCACCAGGCTCCAGGTCGACTCAGCCTTCCATCTTTCCAAGGTGGGTGAAAAGGGGACCCAGATTGTTGGGGGTAATAGAGGCTGATTCTGTAAACCACTTAGAGAGGGCTGTAAAGGCACTGTGAACCGGTATATAAGTCTAGGTGCTATGGTTATTCTATTATTGTACTTAATGTTATCCCTGGACGGAAAACAGGAAGTTGACCTGCACTGCTCTCAACTTAAAAATGTGAAATTTGGAAAACCCAACTGCAAATCATTTTGACCCCTCAAGAGCAGACCCAGCCTAGGCCAGGCCGTCCGGGATCCCCAGGACACCAACATTCCAAAAATAGGTTCCCATATGGCTTGGTGGGGAGTGGGGGAGAGAAAGGGCAGCTGCTGATCCAACAGCCGAAACCACAAGAAGGCTGGATAGGTGTGGAGTTCTGGTTTTATTTCATTCTATATTTGCTTGGCTTTTCTTGTGAGCAGTTCATGCATATCTAGCCATATATAGAAGAGAAGATTCCACCAGACTGTCAATTATTTGGAAGCCTGCACTCACAAGCAAAAAAATCTCCACACCACTAGCCAGGCAAACACCTGGGCACAAACAGATCCCCCCGATACCTCCAGCTCAAACACACCCCAACCAGGCACCCAGATGAAACCAAGCTTCCTAACTAATGATAGCCGTCCGTTTAATCGGAGCCAAGCTGCACTAAAGAGCCTCCAATACAGGAACACAATGTTGCCAGCCAATCAAGACAAAAAAAAGCCACAAAACAGATAGAAGATATTAGAAACACCAATCAAGCAGAACACAGCAAACTCCAAGACCAATAAACACAGACCAAGACTCCCAACCAATCAGGAGGAAGAAAAAACCATTCTGGCACAGCTGTAGGCTAGCCCCAAATTTAAAACTGAAACGGCTGTGATAGTCTGATTCACAGACGAACACAGTACAGAAGCCTGATGATGGCAGATGAGATTCTGCCGAAACGTTGCTACAACTTTAAAAGCACAACTACAATGACGTGGGAAAATACCCGAACAAAGCTGAATACCATACATACATACATACATACATATTTATATATAGTTATATATTTATTTATTTCATGGCTGAAATTTCATCCCAGTACTTGCCAATCCAAAAAATTCAAATCGAAACACTCCCCCCGATTGATTCTTGTTTCCTTTGTTCCTAATTTCTGCTCTACGAAACAAGTCTGGTTATATCTTTCTTCTGCACTATATATGTATTTGTGTTTGTCAATGGTGGGATGCTGCTGGTTTAACACCAGGTGCTTGTGCACAGCACTGAAAATGGGGCATTTACAAGCTCAGCTGCTTACCCTCCAAGTCAGCAATGGTAAGTAGAACAGTGGGTTGGGGGGGGGGTTGTATCAGATCTGGAATTGCCATGGACTTTGTCAATTTGATGCTTTAGTAAATAAAAGAAATTGTCTTGGGAAATGGACTTTGTGCTTTGCTTTTAAAAGTGGAATTCATCACTTGGAAACCTGACAACAGACCAGTTTGGGCAAACTTCAGCAGTCATGCGGTTGTTGATCAAAATAGGATCGCCAACAGGATCGCCAACGTCCGATGGTGGATACGACACAAGAAGAAGAAGAAATACCCAATACCTGCCACTGTTCTTTGTATGTTTTAGGTTCCGGCCCACTGTCCATCTCTGTTGTTTTTCTCTGCAACTCTTTCCAGAATCTCGACCTCTTTTTAAAATGAATTTGCCTAATGGAAGAATTACTCACGCTACGGCTGACGTATCAAATTGGATTCCTGAGTTGAGTTAGGGCACCTTAGCCTTCTCACCCTGGCAGATCTGCAGGTTTCATATCGCGGAATTATCAAACCGAGCCAGACTGGCTGGAGAATTCTGGAAACTGAAGTCCACCCATGTAAAAACACACAGTTTTTACAGGACAGACTGGTGCCCATTCAAAAGCCCTTGGCATTAAATCATCTCTGAATGAAGTTCTATCCACCCACACCAATAGCTGATTGCAGATTAACCTACCCTGAAGAAATTACAATCTGAACTCAAATGAGGAAGGAACGGCAGTGATGGATCTAGCAAGGGCAGCTGTCTCAAATTTTAAAGTCAATTTCCTGGAGAAATTAGTAGCAAAAAAATAAAATTAAAAAAAAAACCGTGAAAGGGGAGAGATTCGATCTGGATTTTGAAAGAGAAAAGGTTGCAAAGGGTTCAAGGAGATTCTGATCTCACCCACAGCAAGGGTGAAAGCTTTTAAGATGAATCCATGACTCAGTATAATTTAAATATTTAGAGCCCACCTCTTCTAATGACTCACAACTAAATAACACAACACTTCAAAGGACAAATATGGACAGTGGAGCAGAATGGCCCTTTCTCACAGCTACTCCCTGGGATGATGGTTCTGAAAATGGCAAGCAAGCATCAAGCTTTTGGGACAATCTTTGTGGGTTTAAGACAAGGAGAGAAGCAACTTAGAACTGAGGAGAAATTTCCTGACAGTTAAAGCAATTCATCAGTGGAGCAGCTTGCCTGGATGTGAATGCTCCAACACTGGGAGTTTTTAAGATGATGTTGGACAACCATTTGTCTGAAGTGGTGTAGGGTTTCCTGCCTAGGCAGGGGGTTGGACTAGAAGACCTCCAAGGTCCCTTCCAACTCTGTTATTCTATTCTATTCTATTCTATTCTATTCTATTCTATTCTATTCTATTCTATTCTATTCTATTCTATTCTATTCTATTCTAATGCTAATTCTAATTCTGAATCTCCTCCCATTTAACCTGAATGGATGACCAGCAGTTCTAAAGTTTTGGGGCAGAGAGGAAAGGGGAAAAAAGCAATCCACATTTCTCCCTAACTTCACTAATTTTAAATACAGGCAGGCCTCTACTTATAGACCACAATTGAAACCAAAATGTCTGTGGGTAAGCTAGGTCATTGTTAAGAGAATCAGTGCAATTGTTAAAGTTAGTAACGTGGTTGCTCAGTGTATCTGGCTTCCCATTTGTTTAGTGACTGTCCAAACGGACAACATTGAAACACTGCATGTACGAGGGCCACGGCCGTCATCGGCAATCGTTTTGGCAGATTTCTGTTCTAACTGGCCTGCAGAACAGCATCATGGGAAAATTTATTTATTTCCTGGTTTGGTTTATGTTGCTACCCAACTCATCTGCATGACTGTGGATCATGTTTCCAATGATTTAAAATTAAAAAAACAAAAACCTTAAAAAAATGCTTGAATGACAACCATTTCGTGACGGTCTGAAGTTACAATGGCACTGAAAAAAAGTGACTTAAGACCGATTTCTCACATGGATGACTGTGGCATTCCCCACAGTCACATGATCAAAATTCAGACACTTGGCAACTGGCATGTACTTATGTTGGTTGCATTGCCCTAGGGTCACGTGATTATCCTTTGCAACCTTCTAAACAAGCAAAGTCACCGGAGAAGCCAGATCCACTTAACAACCATGTTCCTAGCTTAACAACTGCAGTGATTCCCTTAATCACTGGAGGAAGGAAGGTCATAAAATGGGACAAAACTCACTTAACGACTATCCCATTTAGCAACAGGAATTTTGAGCTCAGCTGTGGTCATGAGTCAAGGACTATCTATATCTGTGTTGCATTTTTTTTGCAAGAATATCAACGTGATTTGCTGGGGCTTTCTTTTGAGATTTTATAACTTTCTAGTCTGCCATATAATTATCGTACTTCAGACACATGATGTGAGGTCTTTGCTCTTCAGGCAAGTTCATCTTGTTAGGAAACATGGAAGGGAGAAGAGGATGACCAACTACAAGGTGGATGGACTTACCGTAATGTCAACCCTGAAGCTGACCTGACGGAGGCCATTTTGAGGCTTCAGGGCTGCCACAGCTGGAGCTAAGCGATTGGGGGGGGGGAGTAGAGATACCTGGGATATATAGTCCAAACAAAATACTTTCTCTTGGGAACCAAGAACACCTCAGCAGGTGCTTGGGGAGGGGACTGAGGTCACCTAGCAACTGGACTGTATCCTGATTGGACCATGTGACTGAAGGTTTTGAGAAAGTGACAAACTTTTACTTTTAATTAGGTGAAAACCGCGGGAACGTTTAGAGTCAGTTTTCACCAGTTCCCGTGCCAATATGGCATATCCAATAAAGCTATTCTTTGAGGACTCTATCTGTCTCAGAGTTTTGTTTGCTGTGGATATGTTACTTGGAACCTTGACACCTAGTTTCAGTGATGATAGATGAACTGTTGGAAAACCTGAAGGGTCTGGTTGGGGGCAGATGGTCAAAATCTTTGTGTCTGTTAAGAATCAATGTCTATAATAAATCCGGTCTATCTTCCTTTGGAATCACCTGGTGGTCTCCCTTTCAAGCCCCAAACCAACCAAGTTCAACCTTACTAAACTTTTCAAGTTGTGGTAAGGTTGGTGTGGTGCTGCTACCTGGTGGAGGGTTTGAAATCTGATTTGGCCTTCCGGAGAACAGCCATCTCTCGAGTTTCCTAAATCTTCATCCCTATTCTCATTCCCCTAAAATACAGCAGTGTCCCCAACCTTTTGGGTACCAGGGACCGGTTCTGTCTGGGGGTTGGGGACCTGTTATACAGCTTTGATGCACTCAAGCATTTTACACACACACACATACATACACACACACACACACTGAGAGAGTGGTGGGCTGCTGCCGGTTTGGACAATCACCTTGCCCCGCCTGCCCACCCTTCCGCCCTATCCTGTCTTAAATTTCCTTCTTTTCCAGCTCAGCTGATTCGCGTGGCAAAGGGTATTAGCGCACCTCAGCTGTTCTACTCACTGGGGAAGGCTACAGAAGGTGAGCTGGAGAGGTTCAAATTGGTGTTTATTGAATGCTGCGCGCACATTCAATACGTGAAGCGTGCGCTCACAGAACCGGTTTAACAACCGGTTGCAGCCCACCACTGCGCGCGCACGCACACACACACACACCACCCTCTGATACAGAGCCTCTGATTAAGCACTGAAAGCGGCTGGTAATAAGCAGTCAGCTTAATGTCACTGCAAATTGTGTATATCTGTTCTGACCAAGGCTTCCCGAGACCGTAATTAAGCACACGCTTACTTAAAACAACTCTTGTTTTATTTCAAAGCTGGGAATTATGTTCATTCCCAGCCAGTAAGGAGTCCCAAACAGTCCCTCGAGATAAGCACCCACCTTTCTCTCCTTTGAATGGCTCCCAACAACTAGAGTGCAAAATGAACTATAAAAAAACCAACTGAAGTACAAAGTCCCCACAGAGCTTCAAGGATTAATCCTAACAGAATGAATGACTTTGCTTCCTGCAAAGGTTTCTTCACCTTTGCCTGTCCTTTATACCTTATGGGAGGGGAAATCACTTCCAAGCCTTACTCCTGAGTCGCCTCTTTTCTCTCAGCTGCTGTTGCCTTCTAGCAGCTCTGCACATCAGCATACTGGGAACAGGCTCCCTTTGTTCCTCAGCCTTGCTGCTGCCAGACTCCAGAGACTCTGGAGGTAGCACCCCACTCCCAGATGATCTTGGCCCCATCCCTGCATCGGATGCAGGACCTTCATCCAAGTCCTCTCCAGACTCCCAGACTGGTCCCCATTCTTCCCCACTGTCCGATTCCGCTGCTGTCTGCACAGGCTGCCGCCGAACCACAACAATACCTTGATTTACCACCGTTTGTTTCGTGACTGTTCAAAGTTGCAACAAAAAGTGACTTATGTTTTTATTCACACTCACGACCAATGCAGCATCCCCACAGTATGTGTGATCAAAATTCAGACGCTTGGCAATTTGACTCATATTTATGATGGCTGCAATGTCCCGGGGGTGTGTGTCCCATGATCCCCTTCTGACAAGCAAAGTCAATGAGGAAGCCAGATTCACTTAATCACTGTGTTACTGGCTTAACAACTGCAGTGATTCCCTGAACGAACCGTGGCAAGAAAGGTCGTAAAATGGGGCAAAACACACCTGACTCACTTAGCAACAGAAATTTTAGTTCACTTGTTGTTGTACGTTGAGGACTAGCCATAGTTGGTAACTGCAGAGGCAAAAGCTGCCAAGAAAGGAAAGGATGGGATGCTTTGTGGATGATGAGAAATCTCTTAGAAATCTTGCTAGCAACACCTTTGATAACTTGGAAGCCAAAAATTTGGGAGCCACCAATTTGAATGAACACCCTCAGGAAATCTAGATTAGGATGGAATGTGATCTGTTGGCAACTTGGGTGGGTGGAGAGTTCATTAAGACATCAAAAAGGAATCATTCATAATTAAAATTTTCTCCTCCCCCTCACTTCTCATTTCTGCAGATGAATTTTCATCTTGGCGATGTGGAAACATACCTGTTGTTTGAGCAGAGGAACCATGTATAAATGTGTGGAGTGTGGGCTCCTTGGTGCTCTCTGAATTTGGTTGTTTTCATGCAGACGTTTCGCTATCCAACTAGATAACACCATCAGTGCTAGAAGGGAGTGAGGATGTGGTTTGTTTTTATACACAAGTGGTTTGTCCTGCACAGCAGGAACTACCTTCTCAGACAAACAACCAAACAATAAAGAACAACCTAATCAAATAACCACCAAGAACACTCCCACCAACACCGACAGGCAAGCCACTTGTATATAAACAGTGAGCGAACACCACTCCCTTCCAGTACTGATAATGTTACCTAGTTGGGTAACGAAATGTCTGCAAGAAAATAAGCACCAAGGATGCACTGTTCAACTCTGAGCTACCAATATTCTCTTCTATTGCATGGAGTCTTCATGTTCTTTTTAAAAACTGAAATAGGTTAAAGGTTTTAGGAGGTTAATATTAACCCTCCCATAAGATCCTTTGTTCTGGCAGTGTTGTGAGAGGAACGTTAAATCTTCAGCTAAATATTTGATGGCGTGCCATCAAGTTGATGCCAATTTTTAATGTCAATCTATTGATCAGAATAGAGCTGGAAGGGTGACATAATTATTTTTTTTTAGAATGATTCTGCCCCCAACCCTTTCTTATCTTCCAGAGCTGGCTGGGGAACTCTCGGAGTTGAAGTCCACCCATGTTAAAGCTGCATGGGTGGAGAAACACTACAGAAGAGTAACACTGCTATTATATTTCGAGTTCATCTTGCGAAATATGGCGGTATATAAGCCTAAATGCTGTTGCTATGCTAAATAAACCAAGCCTATACAGCAGGGGTCTTCAAACTTGCCAAGTTTAAGACTTGTGGACTTCAACTCCCAGAATTCCTGAGCTAACATGACTGGAGGAGGAATTCTGGGAGCTGAAGTCC
>BHEV01060940.1:0-20643 GCA_004319985.1 Emydocephalus ijimae
TTCAATATTTCACCATATCTAACTGTTTGTTCCTTTTTATATATTATAGGATAAGAAAATGCTTCAATAGTCGATAGCCAGTCTGGAATTTTCAAATAACATTGCCTTTTAGTCTTCTCCCAATTTATCCACAGAGCCTCCCGTATATAATGTCTTCTAAAGTACCCCTGTGTTTTAGTTCCTTTGTACCATAGAAAGGCATGCCACCCCAAAAACAGATCATGTCCTTCTAATGTCAACAATCTAGTATTTCTTAATGTTATCCATTCCTAAACCCACATCAGATTTGTAGATTGGTAGTACAACTCCCAGTTAGGCAAATCAAATCCTCCTCTTATTCTAGCTTCTTGCAAGAGTTTAGTTTTATTCTCGCTTTCTTACCCTGCCATATACATTTCAACACAGTTTTATTTAAATCTTCAAAGTAATCTTTTCCAAGCCTAATTGGAATTGTCTGAAACAAATCTAAAATTCTGGGTAATATATTCATCTTGATTGTTGGTATTTTAATAGCTTCTCTGCTTGTAGAATGAAAATTATTTGTCAGCACAAAAATGTTTAAATAATTTGTGTATGAATAACAATAATATTTGAGCACACATCACTTAACCAGTTGCAAAGGTAGATAAAGGAATCTCTAAATTTTACATTTACAAGGTCCTGCAACGAAGGCATTGCAAGTTACTCTTTCTGGGCACCACAGGTACAGGCAGCACTGATATTAAAGAGAACCGCAACATGGACAACATTCCAGCTAAAGATGGGGCTGTACAAGGTGCTGGGGAGGGGAATCAGCTCCCTAATGGTGGAGGCACAAGCAGCAGGAAGCGGCTGTTGGACAAGGGAAGTAATGGCCATTCCAAGTTCCGCCCAAAGAAGAAAAAGAAAACTCCAGGTCCAGTGCTGCCCAAGAATGCCCTGATGCAGCTGAATGAAATCAAGCCTGGCTTACAGTACAAGCTCCTCTCCCAAACTGGACCAGTTCATGCTCCAATTTTTGTGATGGCGGTAGAAGTTAATGGGCAGCTCTTTGAAGGGTCTGGCCCCACCAAAAAGAAAGCGAAACTCCATGCAGCTGAGAAAGCTCTGAGGTCCTTTGTTCAATTTCCTAACGCCTCAGAAGCTCATCTAGCAATGGGTAGAACTCTTTCAATAAATACAGACTTTACTTCTGACCAGGCCGATTTCTCAGACACCCTCTTCAATGGGTTTGAAAATCCAGTTCAGTCTGACCATTCCCTTTACTTGGAATCCAACGGAGATGGTTCCTTTACCTCTAGTGCAGATTTCAGCCTCTCATCCGTTGTGACTAGTAGTTTTATCCAGTCATCTCTCCCTACCCCATCACCATACGCATCAACCAGTGGGAAGAATCCAGTGATGATACTAAATGAACTTCGACCAGGGTTAAAGTATGAATTTATTTCAGAAAGTGGAGAGAGTCATGCCAAGAATTTTGTAATGGCTGTGTCAGTGGATGGCCAAACGTTTGAAGGATCTGGACGGAACAAAAAACTGGCAAAGGCTCGGGCAGCTCAGTCAGCTCTCGCATCTTTGTTTAATATGCAGCTGGACCAAACACCATCTCACCAACCTATTCCTAGCGAGGGCCTCCAGTTACACTTGCCACAGGTGAGAAGAAAGATACAAATGTTTACAGTCCTGGGATTGTTTTTATTATAATTCCAATTAAACATATCCAGAAAGCCATAACATTCTTGTATACTTCTAATATATTTCTGCCAGGTCTCTTAATTATATATTGTGTTTATTGCTGAGGAAAAGTTATAATTGTTTATTCCTGAGAATATTTTATATTGCTAAGAAAATAGGCATAGTAATCCTGAGCCTTAGGTATGATTTGATTAATTCTATTTTTGTGTAAAGTGAAACATGTTTATGATAGGGTGAGACTACTATTATAACACTGTTTTATCATTACAAGCAAACATCATACCAATGTTGTTTGCCAGAAAGCCATGGTAATTTGTATAACCTAATAATGCCTTGCCAAAATCATTTGGTAAAGCATGTAACTGCTTGTAGATAGGCAAGACTGGAGATGACTCATCTAAGTGGTAGTAGTTGCTTCCTTAAAAGCATTTCACTTTGTATGCTGCTACCAATACTGGTATTCAGTCACCCACTGCATCTTTTTTTCCCCATAGATGTGAATGTCTGCTATTTCTATAAATAAAGAATAGCTCTCAAACGATTGTTTCCCTGACTGCACATGGTAATAATGAAGGACACTGCTTGTACTATCACCAGGTCAAATGTTCATTGTCTATTTAGGAGGTAAAACTGCCCTGTCTCTGTTCCTAGACATATTAGATTTTTGGGACATTCGAATCCCTTGGGTGTTATAGTCCAATATTGCTATAAATGGCAGTCCTCTGGATAATTTTACAAACAATAGTTGTTCTCATTGTTTCTGTAATGACTCTGAGCTTAGTACTACATGGCCACCGGCTGATTGTAGAGGTAAGGCCAACAATCCTGGAATGCTGAACCAAGAGCTTTCTGAACCATTGGAGATGTCACCACTATCTTTTTTTTATACTAAACCTTCATGAGACTTTTGAGTCAGGGAACAAATGTCTATATTCTACTTCTGTGCAGTTTTCCTCATAGATTTTTGCTCATAGATTTAATTTAATTTGTTTGTAAAATGTGTTACTTGTTTATTGAATGTCTAAGAATGAAATACAATTTAGCCTAAATAAATAAAGTATAAACAGTGATATTAAAGCATTAGAATTAAAAATAATAAAAATAAAATATCAGAAATATGTAAAACCTTAAGCATAATGGCAAAGGAAAACCAAAGTTCTGAAAGAATTTTCTAACCGATAGAAAAAAATAATAAGAGTGTGGTAGACAGCACGCTTTTGGGAGACACACTTTAAAGGTTGAGGTGGAAAAGGTATATATCAGAAAGTTTGCTCCCAAGTTGCTATCTATGTAAAGACACATTGAATAGCGTCACCAATGGGGAAGTATGTATACACAGGATGTGCTCCTTCAAATATTATGGGGCCTAAAGAAATAAATGCATCTTTTAAATTTATTTCATCTATCATTTTAAAAAAGGATCTAGGGAAAGTCTTCCTGCTTTGCTTTGTTGTTTTCTGTGTTGCATAGTCCAATTTATTGTCTACTATTCCATTGAAGTCATACAGATATTAACATAGTCCAGTTCAATTATTTTCATGTGTAATTTTCCATAAATTTCTTCTTGATTTTCATTCGGGGCATAGATTGCTATCAGGAGTGTTTTCATATTGTTGTCTATTATTTCCACCATTAAGAGTCTTCCATCATCATCCGTATAGATCAATTTCGCTGGAATAGTATCTTTGATGTATAAGACCACTCCTCTTTTCTTGCATTGTGTCAAAGAAGTAAATATTTTCCCTAGCTGTGGCTGTTCATATTGCTTTTTAATATGTACTTCTTGTAGGCAGATTATATCAAATTTTAATTTCTTTAATTTATGGAAAATTTTCCATCTTTTAACAGCTGAATTAAGTCCATTTATATTAATTGTAATCAATTTTTTCTTTTCCATGATTATACTTTATAAGTAGGTTTTGCAGCTCTAGTTGATCTTGGTTCTCATTGTTCTCTAGCTTCCACCTTTCCACCTACTGCACCTTCTTCTTTTTCAATCGCTGCGTGACAGTGCTCTTGGAATTCAATTAATGACATTTCTTTTTCTGTCTCCTCCTCTTTCCCTCCAAAGTATTCTGTATAAAATAATTCTGCTTTCTCAATTGAGTCAATTCTGTGTCTCTGTTCCTGCCATGTAAACATTAAACCTTCTGGTATCAACCATCTATAGTTCACAACTTTTTTGAGCAGTATTTTAGTCAAGAATTGATACTCTCTTCTCATCTCTCTCACTCTTCTGGGTACTTGTTTCAGAACCACAATCTCCTTATTTTATATTTCAATGTTTTCCCTCTTGCCACTTGCAATATTTGCATTTTAATAGCTTTCTTTGTAAATCTAATGTGAACTTCTCTTGGTAAACTATTTCTCATTGCGTACCTTGTGAAATCTCGAAAAACCTCATCTGTTCCATCCATCATCTTCTCTTTAGTTATTTCCAGAGCTTCAGCCAAGATTTCCATCATTATCTCTGCCAGTTTTGTCCTTTTTCTTCCTCTATGTTTTGGAATCTAAGATAAAATTCTGATCTGTCCATCTCCCATATCAGCATCCCACTTTTATCTTGTTCAACCACAGTTAATCTGCCATCAATATCTCCAATCTTCTTATTTCTTTGTTTATCTTCTTCAATTTTTTGCAATCTCTCATCATACTTCATCATCATTTGTTGAATATTCAGCACCTTTTCATCAGTTTTCTCTGTTCTCTTTTCAATATTCTCTGTTCTTGTTTGTATGTTTTGAATTCCTTGCATTATCTTCTGCAGCGTCACCTTTTCCTGTTCTTTTTCTTGCTGTAACATTGTCTGTATTGAGCATTTTCCTCCAGATGGTGAAGAGGAAGAAGTAGGAATCGAAGAACCAGCCGCTGTTAGTTTCCTGCTCATTTCAAACAATTCAAAATCTTCAGGTTCTTCTAGACCTTAATCCACTTGTGTAATGACCAGTTGTAATTCCAAGTAAAAATAGTGAAGTAAAAAGGAAGCAGAATAAAAGAAAAGTTTTTTCAGGTTCTTGTACACCTTAATCCAATCAATTGGTTAAATAGCAGGAAAAAAAAAACCCCAAAAGAAGAAAAAACCATAAACAGAAAGAGGAAAAATTGTTAAGTATTGTGGGTGGCAAAAAAAGAAAAGAAAAGAAATAAAGTACTTCAGGTTCTTCAACACCTTAATCCAATTAAAAAGTCTCGAGTATAAAAAGGAAAAAAAAAGGAGCCACAAAAAAGACCAATATAGAAGGTGAATAAAGAGATGGGAAGGGAGAGAAAAAAAGGGAAAAAAGATTACTCCCTTGAAAAGAAAGAGAAAAAATTAATACTAAGATTTTCCCTTTAAAATAAGATGCAAAAATAAAAAATAGACTCCAAAAGCAAAAAAAAAAAAACCCCAAAAGGCCAAAGGTCCAAATAACTATCAAAAATAGTAGACTAATAAGGAGGGGGTTTGTTAAAGTAGAGAATAGCCCAACGTAAAAAAAAAAGAGAGAAGGAACACACTGCACCTATTTAATTATCCAAGGCTTTTTGTTAAGTTCCAAACAATTTTATAACTCTCTTCTCTAGAGTCTTATCGTCTTCTTTCTATAAGTTTCAACACCAGACTCCAGCCACTGATAGAAACCCAGAGGAGCACCTGCAATAACACTCTCTGTGCTCTTCCCTCTATCTTATCAAACAGGCTCAAAGTCCTTGAAAAGAAGCCTCAGTTCTTTCTCAGCTTTTCTGGTCAAAAAGGAAACAATATTTCTAAGCCTCTAGTTGGCAGTGTTACAAATTTTCCTCTACTTTCACTTTCCCCCTCCTTTTCCAAACAAAATGTAATAAAAAATTAATTAAAAATGAAGAACTTAAAAGAAAAAAAAAGCTGAAAGGGAATCTCTAGCCTAAAATATTATAAAGACAAAAAAGGAAAAAAGACAAAAAAGAAAAAGCAAGGTAAAAAAGAAAACCAGTCCAGTTTCAAAGTAAAAAAATCGTACGTTAAAAGTCCAGCAATAAAAAAAGAAATATTAATTTTGACTTCCTGTTTAAAATTGCCACTTAATCACTTCTGTCTTAGATTTTACAAATTCTTTCTTTTCCTTAGGATGTTCTTTCAAGTCTTAAAATAAAGGAAAACTCTCACCAAACCGGCACACTTTCTCTTTCCATTCTCTTCTGTTTCAGAGCTGTCCCAACTTCAGCAGCTTTAATGGCTGCCTCTTTGCCACTGGCAAAAAGAGCTTCTCCTGGATCTATCAGGGACTTCGTGGTATCCCTGGGATTGACAGGATGCGCTCTTTACATTCACCATCTCTTCGGGATGGTTTAGATCCATTTGGACCGTCCAGGAGCAAAGATATCGGCGGTGATCTCGCATCTTCAAGATCGCACGCCATATCGTCACGACTCCAGCTCCGCCCTCCCAGTGAGAATTTGTAATATTTCTTATCTATGTTCTGGGAGTTATTAGGCAGCAGTTGGTAAAATAATTTAGAAGCTCTCTTTCCTTATTGTTTGACCTCCTGTTTAAATAGTGTTATGTTTGAACTGGCCAATTCTGGATTTGTTTAGCAACAGAAAGATCTGGCTAGTAACTAACCAAATAACTGTCATTTTTCATGTTATTTTATTTCCTTCCATGTTCAGCATTTATTTTTTATATTCAATGTGTATTTCATAGTTGTCCCCTCTAGTCAATAGTTTATTGTGATAAAGTTTAAAACTCTTCATTTGATACTTGTAACAGAATCTTTTATTCTTAAGATATTTGAAATACTTTCCAAACTTGGCATTTTTTATGGTTTTGATAAAAATAATAATGAATGACTTCAATTGTATGATATAAGACTGTCCTTGCTGAAGCAGAATTTTCCTCTAAATCAGTTTTTATACTTTTATGATTTTCTAGCCAAATATATATGTAATCCGTAGTCATTCTTTTTTAAATTCTTTTTAATTTTACAGTATATCTGAGTCATCCTTCCAGTTTCTGATTATCTGTTCTATTCTAAGGGATGCCATAGAACATAGCATGATAATGCAATGCAAATGGATGAATTGATTGTAAGATTGAAAGGGCAGGTTTTTAATGTTCATTTTTAAGTAAGAAATAGATTTGTATTTCTGAACTGTCCAACATACCAATATGATTTTTGCAGGTTTTAGCTGATGCTGTTGCACGCTTGGTCATAGAGAAATTCAGCGATTTGACAGATAACTTTACATCACCTCATGCACGTAGAAAAGTGCTCGCCGGTATTGTCATGACAACAGGTAAAAACAAAACAAGACCAACCTGCCATACAACTGGGTACTTTATCCCCTTGTTTGTGTACAAAATAAAGCGATCAAGGTAAATAGATATTTGCCCTTTCTTTCCCATATTTAATAATGTGAAATTTCTTCATGCCAAAAATTTTAATTAGTAAATCATATTTAATTGGAATGTTATATTTTAATATTAACCATTATTGGCCATGTGTACATATGTATGCAAATCATTGTTTTTATTTTTAATTTTAAAGCCCTTTTTATCTTTTGCTTAATCATATAAATGAAGTAGCTATTTATAATAATCAAATATTATATTATCCCAAATTTAACATAATAAAAATTTAACAACAGCATTACTATTAAATATACAGTATAGCTTAAATGAATCATTGGCAATTTAAATGAATCATTTAAATCATTACAGTATAGCTTAAATGAATCATTGACAGTTATTAAAATGTTATAATCATGTATATTTTATCCATTCAGTATTAAAAGTACTAGTGAAATAAATTATATATTGTGAGAGAGAAAAAATTGAACAAGGCAGAGAAAAGGAATCAGTAATGCTCTTAAATTCTCTGACTCCGAGAAAGTTGTTTTATTTATGCCCATATATATTTCAGTTAATGACCAATTATAATGAATAAATATATTTATTTTTAATCACATTGATTAAAATATGTAAATAAAATAAAATGGTGATAAAAATACTCCCAGTTTAAATTGTTGCTCATAGACAATCAAATCTACTATCCTGAATTGCATGAAAAATTCAGTGTATAGTTTAATTGTTAGAACTCAGATGGAACAAAGAGTGAGATTGCGAGTTTGGAAGCTAAATATTTTTTTCTCTGAAATGCACAAACTTTCACCTAGCCCCACTATATCTGTTATGTATAGTTTAAATAATTAGCTTGGTCAATGTTGTATGTAATCTGACTCTAGTAATGACTTAATTGTATGGATATTTTGAGTCCATCCCAGAAATGCACATAGCTGTATGGTTTGACAATATAATGTATAAAATCCAGACTATGCAAATTAATAATTTGCTCAATTTAATATGATTCCAAAATTTGAAAGGCAATCCATATAGAAATATCTGTGCATTCATCTGCAGATATCTGTGATATCTATGAGTTCAGAATTGTTTCGAGTTTAAAATTAACTTAATTATTTAAATAATTAATTATTAAATTATTTTTATTAGATAGTATCCATTAGGCTACCTGTTTAAGATGGCTGGAAGGGGAAAAAACTTTCTGTAAATCTTTTCTCCTGAAATTGATTTTACAGGTACTGATGTGAAAGACGCTCAGGTTATAAGTGTTTCTACTGGAACAAAATGTATTAATGGAGAATATATGAGTGACCGTGGTCTTGCTTTGAATGATTGCCATGCAGAAATTATAGCTAGGAGATGCCTACTTAAATTTCTTTATACACAACTTGAACTACATTTAAGGTAAGTTCAAAGCACTTTTATGCTACAGAGGGAGGTTTGATCAATTACACTGTGGATAGGATCAGAGAATATTGTGATAATATAAATTTCTATGAGGGCATAGTACACTTCATAAGATGCTAAGACCTAATTGTGGAAAAATGGTTTGATCTGATACTTTCTGATAATGGCAATTCAACTAATGTTTCTTTCCATCTCTGAGATAATGCAGATAGGAATTCATTTTGTATTACTATCAGTTTTAATGGAGCAGTATTCTGCAGATTTTTAGGAGATTGCTGTTAGACAGGTGAGGGAGTCTTCAGTCTTTCAATAATTTATAAAATAATTTCAATCTTTAAGCATTAATTTATGCTTGGCTGTATATATGCAAGACACTTTAAAATTTCTGGGAATTGCAGTCAGTTTGGCTGCTAATCAATTAAAGGTACAAATATAATGTGTAACTGAATGATCAGTACACGATTACCAGTTGCTTATTGTACACATTTTAAAATTTTAGTATAACTTTCAAAGCTATGAATAGCAGCAAGAAGGCCAAGAGGCGGGCACATTATGTTAGGAGTCATATAGGTAATATCTTTTCCCTAAATTTTTAATTGTAAACATCTGTTTAAGATATTTAAGTTGTAACTATTGTGAGGCAGTGGTTGTGTTCTGCCGATTCGGCCCGGTAGCTCCGAGGATCATCTGTGAGTGAACTGGTTCACTCCAGTAATCAGCTGCTGGGCCTGCCTGCCTGCCCTGGCTCTATTCTGACCTTTATTTCCTGGCTCAGCTGCTTTGCGTGGCTCAGCGGATTGTCACGTGTCAGCTGTTGAAGCCACAGGGAGAGTGCAGGATTGCAGGATTTGTCAATACCAAACCCTCTGTGTGCGCGCAAAGCGCGCCCACCAAGCCACACCCACAGAACCGGTGGTAAATTTTTTTTAATCCCACCACTGATGTTAGGTGCCCTGAACGCTAATTTAACTGAAAGATAGGATTCAATAAATAAATAATAATGTATCACTTGAATGAAATAAATAATGCATGCTCTGCACAGACTATGGCATGAGGCTCTTCTCAAGAGATTTTCTGTCCATAATGCATAATTATATGGACATTCTAGGAAACTATTGTATTATCTGTATCAGAATAACACTCTATAACAACACACACACACACACACATTCATATATATATACTATATAGCTATAGATAGAGAGAATATAAAAGTCCTCATGTAAAAGTAGACCCCATTATTTTAAAATGATTCACAATATACAGGAACAATACTGAATGAATGGCTTAAGGGAAAACATATGTAGGAACTGAAATATACACCAGCAGTCATAAATTGACAAGGATCCATTGGTAAATGTTGGGTGGAATCTCAAGATGTCATGTGTTTCCTCTTGAGATGTTAAAATAAATTTTAAAACTATTTTAATCATATGTGAAAGTTTCTGAAATACTTTGAAGCATATTGTATGATCGCTTGTCTTCTGAAGAAATATGAACATCAATATCTCTTATCTTAAGTCCCCAAAGGGAAAAAAAATTCTATCTGTAATAGCCTAGAAGCTTTAATATAACATTATTCTTCAACATGGACTGACATTTGTCATAGCTATATGTGACAAATGATCTGAAATGATATAGAATCCTCTGCTTGGACTACAGGTTTGGACTAGAAGACCTCCAAGGTCCCCGCCAAGTCAATTTTCTACATTCTAAATAATTTTGAGTTCGATAACGCCCAGGGTGCTAGGACCACACAGTACAAAACATTGTTATAGAGGAAATAATGTATATTTTGCAGTATCACCAGTTGATTTAGAGATAGTGTTCAATTGTTGAACTTACATCTATTGTAAGTTAATTTGGTCCCAGTTTTCATAAGGTGGTTAAGGCTATTTATGCCAAAGTTTTCCCTGATCTTCACCTATGAGATGAAAGACTTTTCTGCTTGATGGAGGATGGTAGGTTGTCTGTTTTCTTTCTTTTTAAAAAAATTTTTTTTATTAGTTTTTACAAAACAATACACAAACAAACAAAGCATAATAACATAAAATATCTTTTCTGTAAAAACCAATAGAACATACAGTAGAACATACAAATTATACAGTAGAACATACAAATTATAATATATATATATTTACATTATCTGTTCAGCTTCATATCTTATCCCAACTTCTCCCTTTCATTCTATTATCCAAATTATATTTCTTGCTAATTAAAATTTTATTGCTTTTCAAGAACAATACACAAACAAACAAAACATAAAAACATAAAAACATAAAATATCTTTTCTGAAAGTTGCTTGATCCCAGGTTAAAACTCTTCGTACAGACACAAATTCGAAAATCATATTCATTTTATATACCATTCCATATCTTATTACCATTTTCAATTTTCTATATAGCTTCTTCCCTCTTTTATCTTTCTTAGTTTTTTTTTATTTATCTCATCTCAGTTCAAATCACAATACTTATCATTCTTTGTCTGTTCTATTTCCAGCTATCCATTCATCTTTTCTCTTTAAACAAACTTCTCCTGTACACTGATTGGAGTATGACGCCTTTAACTCTTTCCCCTAGCTTAATAATACTTAATATAACACTTAACTTATATTGGGATTCTGTTTAGTACATTCTAAAGTTACACAATGTATTTTATGAGGAAAAAAAAACAGCAATAACAAAAAGAGCATATAAGACCACTATGCCATTAAAAAACTAATCATACATATTAATACTCATTTATATCTTAAGCATTTTATTCTAAATACACATATAAAAACAAAATCTTACAGAATTCCTTTTTCAATTAAATTTACCCATTGTCTCTAAATGAATTTTATTTCTTTAAATCTTGCTTCCCACCATTAAGGCTTCTCATCCCTTCCTTTCTCTCTTGCTTATTCTTCTCCTTGCCCTTTTTACCCCTTTGTCTCTCCTCCTCCCTTTTCTTCTTCTGCTTTCCCCCTTTCTGTTGTTTTCTAACCTTGTATCCACCTTTCACCTCATTTTTCTCTTTTTGATTGTTTTTTCAAGCCTTAAAATCCCCTTTTTCTTTTCCTCTTTCTCCTCCTCCCCAAATAGAATCATTTGTTCATCAAAGATGGCTTCTTCTTTGTCCCAGTCGTCCTGCTGCTCAGTCAATTTTTCATAAGTACATACCGCCATTTCTAGAAATTGAAAAAGAGTGCCCAAAGTATCTTTCCCATCTTGTTCTTCTTTTTTATATTTTTTATATTCAATTTTTAGTTAACCCACAAGCGATGCCATCATAAAGAGAAAGTTTTTTTTCCAGAACAACCACCCGAGTGTTTTTAATCAAAAATAATTCCCCAAAGTTCCAAAGTCACCAAAGAATCCAAATAAACTATTTCTTTTAATACTTTTTTCTTTCTTCCATTTCTCTTTCTGGGGTTGCTGTTTGATCAAAAAGTTCCAATTAAGATACATCTTTTAGAAGCCTTATTAATACTCAATAGCTCTTTAAAATTCTAGGCAATCTCCTCCTTTTTCAAATTCTGCTCCAATTTTTTTTCCTCTCCCGTCCCACTTACAGCAAAAAGATTTTCCTTTAAATGTTCAGAAACCCATACCTCCAATGCGGGTTTTCCGATTTCTCTTAAAGTTCTATCGCTGTCACGTTCGGAAGGAGAGTGAAAAGAAAAAAAAACTTTTCCTTTAATTTACATTCACCGCCTGACACATTCTGGAAATGATTTTTCTTTAGTAAATTTTAAATTCCAGGGTACTTTCACTGTTACTTTGTCCCGGTCAGCAAAGATCACTCATTTCTTCACAGCTCCTCCTGCACTTTCTTTTTCCGGCTGAGCTCTTCTATGTGGTGGCCATTGCTGACCGCCGCTCAGCTGCCTTTGGAAAAAGGGGGTTTAGCTGGCTAGGGAAGAGAGGTGCAATATCTCTCGACCCTCCAGACCCCCCCTATCTTCGCCACCTTCTACGGAGGTGGCTTAGCCCCGAAGGCAAATGGCTCAGGGCACTTGGGCAGTGAACACAGGCAGAAACCGCGCACAGTCGCGGATCCCTGCCTGCTCCGAAGCGCTGCAGACTGGAAATCCCAGGTTGTCTGTTTTCTTACTGAATTTATTTTGCAGAACTCCTGATGAAGAATTTTTGAGAATTAAGATTGGTAATGCATACTATAAAATTCATATCTTACTGGATGTGTACTATGCAGAAAATACATTTTTATTGATTGTCTTCATTTACATTTCCAGCACAAATAAGTCAAAAGGACATGGAGACAGCTGCAAGACTGACATCTTAAGTAACATCTTCTCTTAAACAATCATAGAAAGTTTTTAATATTGGGTTAAACGGAAACTTAAGTTTTGAGCAACTTGAATGTAAAATGACCAAAGCAGATCATTTGTTCTTAATTTTCTTTATTTATAGTGTTACTGTATTAAACTAATTAAAGGAAAGTATGACTATACAGTATTAAAGAAATATACTTAAAACTTAATCATAATAAAAATGGAGAGGGAGGGGAAATTGTTATAAACAGAAATTTACATTATAAACAGCATATTCTGAATTTCTCATTATTTAATGGGCCTTTCATTGGTATAAAGCATATTCAAATTTATCTATAGGTCACTTAAATAACTAAATACCAGTTTTACCAATTTACTTCAATTGCCTATCAAGATTATTGCATAAGAACTGCAAGTCTTTTAAAGCTTCCTTATAGAATCAGAGCTAATGTGGCATAATAATTAAAGTGTAGAATTGGCATTAGCCCTGGGGAGAGCCAGGTTCAAGTCCACTGTCAGCCACAGAAGCTCACTGGATGCCTTATGATGAGTCAATCTATGCCAACACAATGTACGTTGTAGGTTTCATTTTGTTGAGATATATGTTAAGGGGGGAAAAATGGAAGCAGCAGAGGCATGTGGACCAAATTGACCAATAAGGATTACATCCTTATCATTAATATGAAATGATACATGTGGTGCATTTTGTACAAGTACTGTAAAGCTGTTCCTCTGGTGTTCTCTTTCCTGAATTTACTAAAAACACTTCAATTAAAACATGATCGTGCATGTACAACGATGATGCAGAAGTCAATGATGATGTAGTTGTCTGATGATTAGTAAGGCATGTGGAAGATTGTGGCCTGGAATGTAAGAGAAAAAATAAATCATCTGGGAGGTGAATGGAAGAAAGGCAATATATTTGTGTTGTGGGAGAAGAAAATAAAAGAACTGAATGAAGGAGCATCTATTTTTGTGGAGTAAAATTGATGAATTTCCTAATGGAAGTGGTAGTGTAGATATCATTATGAATAAAAGGCTAAAATGTATATCAAAATGATATATTGGTGTAGTATAAAGTGTTATTGGTAAGCATTAAAGTAGGAAGTTATAAGATGGTTACACCTCAGTTCGAATAGAATAGAATTCTTTATTGGCCAAGTGTAGTTGGACACACAAGGAATTTGTCTTGGTGTAAATACTCTCAGTATATATAAAAGAAAAGATACATTCATCGGGAGTCGAGAATCATAAGATACGACACTTAATGATTTAGTCATAGGGTACAATAAGCAATCAATCATATTAGGAAACAGTCAATATAAATTGTAAGTATACAAGCAATAAAGTTACAGTCATACAGTCACAAGTGGGAGGGGGTGAGTGATAAGGAGTGATGAGAAGATTAACAGTAATAGTAGTGCAGACTTTGCAATAGTTGAAAAGTGTTGAGGGAATTATTTGTTTAGCAGAGTGATGACTTTTGGGAAAAAAAACTGTTCTTGTGTCTAGTTGTTCTGATGTGCAGTGCTCTATAGTTTTGTTTTAAGGGAAGGAGTTGAAACAGTTTTTGTCCGGGATGTGAGGGGTCTGTAAATATTTTCACAGCCCTCTTTTTGACTCGTTGAAGGCAGGTCCTCGATTGAAGGCAGGTTGGTAGTAATTGTTGTTTCTGCAGTCCTAATTATCCTGTGAAATCTGTGTCTGTCCTGTTGGGTTGCAGAACAACCAGACAGTTATAGAGGTGCAGATGATAGTCTCAATAATTCCTCTGTAGAACTGTATCAGGAGCTCCTTGGGCAGTTTGAGCTTTCTGAGTTGGCGCAGAAAGAACATTCTTTGTTGTGCTTTTTTGATGACATGTTTGATGTTAGGTTCCATTTTAGGTCATGTGATATAGTAGAACCTAGAAATTGGAAGGGGTAGGGTTACATCCCAGTTACACCACAATGGCCATAATTTTCATAATTATTTAATGAAGCTTACAATTACTACAATTAAAAACTAATGCAAACTAAAATAAAAGAATCAAAAGAAAAAATAGAAGGCATAGAAAAGAAATAAAAATAGTAAATAAGGAAAAAAATCAAGAATATGATAAAGAAAAAGGAAATAAATATATAAAGAAATGACTTTCCCCTTCATCACACGATAAACAATTTTAGTAACTTACCACCATCTCTTAAAATACAAAAAATTATTTTCTCATATCCCACCTCTTATCTATAAACTAATTTATAAAGCCTGGTTATTTCAATCCTGATTTAAGGATACAAAATCCAAACTAGGCAAGTTTATATTTTGGACATATGTTTCCACTCTTAGAGCTGTATATATTTAATAGCTCTGTAGAAGGGGATCGTCCCTTTTAGAAGAAGATCCATAGTTGATTACTGGATGTTAACAAGAGTCCATTAGGAGTTACCAGAGATAAGCAACATATCTATTCTAACCTTCATCACATAAGTCAACTTTGGGTTTCTTCCTTTTATTTTTAGCTATCTTGATATTTAATCTGTATAAATAATGTCATATAACTTTATTTCTTTCAATTGTTTATTCCTTCTCACAAAATAGTTTTGGCAACATAGAGCTTTCCAAGAGATTCCACAGATGGGGAAGAGATTCAGGATGACCATACCCTAGAATCTCTCGAGATATATCTAGTAGGTTAGAAATTATAGCTTTAGTTTGGCAAGATTCTGTCCAAATAAAGTATTGCACTTGATTGGACTTTAGAGTGTTGTCTCTAGGATTGAGCCTGACAAGAATTAAAGCAAATAAGAAGGTTTTTTTTAAAAAAAAATAAAGTAATACATTCTGTGAAAACGTTGAAAAAGGTCATGGCTGAGCATTGGAGTCAACTTGTGGAAAATGAAGTTAATAGAAATTATACATATGTTGAAAAAATAGAGAAAATAGATGAATGTGTGTTTTGTGGTAGAATGTTTAATAGGGGTGGATACAAGAAACTTTAAGATGTGCAGAAAGATAATTTTAAGAGAAAGATAATGAGTTCTGTGTAGTCCATTGCAAGGCATGAATATTCTCAAAATTGTGAAAATGGCTGTGAATAAGATGGTGCTTCTGCACTTTGCAAATTGGAAGTGCGTACTGAATTGGGTGTGTTAAGAGAAAGTTATAGACATTGGTCATGAACTTTATGAGTCAATGTTCTTTCTGATTTTTCTTTGGTTGGTTTCGGAGGCTGCATTTCAGCCATTTGTTTATAAATAGTTTTTTCCCTTAAGTTGTAAGTGAACAACAGCTATTTGTAATTTCCTTTGATGTAATCCATGACTGAATATAGCGTTTGCTGCTAAATTACTTAAACAAAAAATCCTAATTATTTGCAGAATAATGTACTTCTATTGACAATCCTATCAGTAGTCCCTTTGATTTATTATAATAAATATGACTAACATCTTTGATCGAATTATGCTAAATTTTAGGTTTTGTTTGATGTATATACTTCTACACAACCTGAATAATATTTTCTCTCTTTATTTTAGCAATAAGGAAGACCAGCAAAAATCTATTTTTATCAAGTCAGAACAAGGTGGCTTTAAATTGGATGAAAATGTGCAGTTTCATCTCTATATTAGCACTTCTCCTTGTGGTGATGCTCGGATTTTTTCACCACATGAAGCTGCCCAGGAAGGTATAAATAGTTCTCTGGTGGGGATTATTTTGATAAAGCCAAAGAGAGGAGTTCTAGTTTCTAAAATCAAAATCAACTAAGTTCCTTCGTGTAAAACAGAACACTACAAACAAGCTGACACCACTTTTGGCCCTTTCATAAAAAATAAAAAAAAATCTCTGAATTCATCCATAATTAATTCAATTATTCATTGTAATTATTCAACACACATGCAAAATACATAATTTATTTCTTTATAGAATTTATTTTATTTATTTAATTGTAAACAGCAGTATAGAATAATTGTAAAGAATAGTAATAATGTGTAATCCATTTCTTCCTGCAACAGCTTATTTATTGCAGCTTTAATTCTGTATGTAAATTGCTTTGGAATATATACGTTATCAGTAGTTTAAAAAATCCTAAGGTTTCTTTGATTTGAATGCATGAAATGCTAACAATGAAGACTAGATAATACTATCACATTTGTGTTTATAAAATGCTGGGTAAAATTATTATTGCACACAATAACTTTTCTAATTTCACTATATTTTGTGTTATTTTTCTGTTCTATAAATTTCCTGGCTGAAATAAGAAATAAAAATAATTGTTAATATTATTGGTTTAGTGGTTAAGGTCAGGGGTAGGATTCTACCAGTTCGCACCTATTCGCTAGAACCAGTTGTTAACATTCTAAGCAGTTCGGGGAACCAGTTGTTAGAAGAAATTACTGGCCTAATCCTGTAAGGAAGGCAGGAAGGAAACATTCTGGTGTTGCTTACAGAAACTGCCTCTCCGTTAACCTTTATTACATTCTTGGCAGAACTAGACTTCCTGTCTCAGGAACTTCTCAAGTTATTTTTCCCTCCTTTGCTGGTACTTTGCTTGTGTGGAGTGACCATTCAAAGTTACAATGGCACTGAAAAAAGTGACTTATGACCATTTTTCACACTTATGACTGTTGCAGCATCTCCACAGTCATGAGAGGCCAGGCGAGGAGATGCGTGCCTCAATGTGAGTGATATTGAGTTGGCCACACCCAGCCAATAACATGACCACCAAGCCATGTCCACCCAGTCACATGACCACCAAGCCACACCTACCACCTAAGCCATGCCCATAGAACCAGTTGTTAAAATTTTGAATCCCAACCCTGGTTAAGGTACCAGGCTAGAAACCAGGAGATTGTAAGTTCTAGTCCCCTTCTGGCATGAAAACTAACCGGGTGAACTTGGACAAGTCACTCTCTCTGAGGCCAACTAACCTAACAGGATGGTTGTTGTGGGAAAAATAGGAGGAAGAAGGAGTATCAAGTATGCTTGCCACCTTAGTTGTTTATAAAAATAATAAAGGTGCCATATAAATAAAATAAGTAATAATAAGTATAAGTAAATAATATATATAATATATGTATATATTTTACAGTTGTATTAAAATTAATATTTATCTTGTATGCTTTGTTTTGTAACTATGGTGGCTTGCATAATTTAGATCAAGGAGATAGACACCCAAACCGGAAAGCAAGAGGTCAGCTACGGACAAAAATTGAATCTGGAGAAGGAACAATCCCTGTCCGTTCTACAACTACGATCCAGACATGGGATGGAGTTCTTCAGGGAGAGAGGTTACTTACTATGTCTTGCAGTGATAAGATAGCTAGGTAAGCTTTCTTTTTACAATGAGATATTTCAAACTGAGGTGGACAGCATTTTATGGCTCAGGGACATAAAAGAGACACTATCAATTTTCAACCCTATTTCATTTTAAGAGAATTTTGAAAGTAACATTGGTATGTTAAGTCTCCTGGAGGAATACTACGGTATTATACTTTTATTTGTTACTGTGCTTCCTCTTTAAAAAGCAAAGTGATCCCACAAATTTTGGTTGGTTGTCAGTAATTGCATGCAGCCTTAACCAGCCATTCTGCAGCTCATGGCTAAACAATGGGTAAACCAGGGTATGCCCCCTTGACCTCACATTTTTAGATATCGATGGAGTCCTCTCTTGCTTGTCTATCTAAAAGAGCTTAAGGCAGCTAACACTGTACTGTCGCTTTCAATCCTTGACAAATTCATCCTGTTGGTTCTCAGATCATAGATGGTTTGGGATAGCTTATCTTAAATTTTCAGAGAAAAATAATAGGACAAAATTGACAAAAAGAGATATAGCATATAGCAATAACATTCAGGCTTATATACCACTTTACAGTGCTTTAAAGCCCTATCTAAGCAGTTTACAGAGTCAGCATATTGCCCCCAACAATTTGGATCCTCAAATTGTCTGCTGAATTGGAAATATCATTTACTGCCAGAAGAAAAATGTTTATTTACTCATGCATTTCTTTTATCAAATATTACTCCTTATAAATCACTTGATATATGGTGTTCAGTCATGTTGTATTTTTGTAATGCAATATTTAATGACTGCAATACTTTTCAATATGCGATTTAAAAATTATGATTTGAAGTATATTTTAACACAAAATACCTAATTATACTTCAGTCTTATTAAATTGGAAATTCTAAAATGAGACTTAACATGCAAAGCATGAGTTCCACAATATTACCGCCTTCCTATTCCTTTGAATTACTTTAAACTTAAACAAGTCAATCAGAGTTGGACCCACAAGACATGTGGAAGAAAATGTTAAAAGCATAAGTTACTCAAAATGTATAAAAATCACTTCTGCATTTCCCAACTTGGTTATACTACTCAGAGT
Source organism: Emydocephalus ijimae (assembly GCA_004319985.1). Taxonomy (NCBI): domain Eukaryota; kingdom Metazoa; phylum Chordata; class Lepidosauria; order Squamata; family Elapidae; genus Emydocephalus; species Emydocephalus ijimae. Next base: position 19,034 of record BHEV01060940.1, read on the forward strand.
AGTTCAATTGCATTTAATTTTATTTAGCTAATATGATTAAATCTGGAGTCCTTTCAAGTTTTACTGCAGTGCATATTAAGCTATCATAAATATTTATATGTGGATGTTGAGAGTCTATATCACATGTTATATATAAAATAATTATCTTGGATTAAAAGCTTTTGGCAGTCATTGAAATGAAAGACCAGTTATTACGCCGGCATTTTGCCAATTTAATTGCTTGCTGGGTTGAACACCATTTAATTGGATGGCTGACAGTTAAAAGCAGTATCTTTATCTTGAGTTGACCAGTGGTGGGATTGAGCCAGTTCTCACGGGTTCACATGAAACCGGTTGTAAAATTACCCATCCATCCCCGCTATCATAGTGGATAGGCACTGCACTGCAATGAAGAAACAGGCAATGGAGCGACTGGCTCCATTTTTTCCCTCCAAGGAGGGGGGAAAGCAGCCTTCTCCTTCCCTTCCCTGGCTGCTCCATTGCCCATTTTTCCACTGCAGCACAGTGCCCAGGATCCACTGTAATGGGGGGGGGGGAAATAATAATTTGCCTGGCCAAACTAACCCCACAGTCTCCCCTGCATTGGGCCCAGCTTTGATGGTGCTGCCAACTAATTCGTCACCCCTCTCACTTTTGCTCACAGACTGACCAACACCCCCTGCTCCACAGGGAGGGGGGAATCCCTCCCTCCACTTCCTCCCAATTCTTCACCCTCCTACACAGGATAAACAGATCGAAAACTGGGTTGCCAAATGTAATAAATGCCAAGAATCCAGAGCCAATCCACCCGCCACCCCAACCCAAGAATAGGAAAAACCAAGAGGCCCGTGGTCCAGAATCCACATAGACTTTGCGGGGCCAACCAAGGGACACATGTACCTTATCACGGTAGACACTTACTCCAACTGGCTGGAGGTAAGCACTGTGAAGTCAACCACGACGGAAGCGGTGATAAGAAAACTAAGCAAACTCTTCGCTACGCACGGCCTGCCAGACCTATTAGTGTCAGACAACGGGCCCCAGTTCACCGCACTGGCATTTGAACAATTTCTGGCAGGCCAAGGGATACGCCATGCATTAACCGCACCGGCAAATCCAGCAGCGAATGGGGGGCGGAACGCATGGTCCAATACACAAAGAAGGCAATTCAGAAAATAGAAACAGCCAACATACAGGACAAAATCAATAAAATGCTCCTCATTCAACACATCACACCTAGCGCAACCACAAATAAAAGCCCGGCAGAACTAATGATGGGCTGGAAACTACGCTCCACACCAGACAGAATGCACCCAACATATAACCCAGACAAATCCCCAGGGTCCTCCAGCAGACACAGAACATTTAACATGGGGGACCCAGTATACGCCAAAAACCTAACAGGAGAACCACTCTGGGTGCCAGCAACAATCACCCAGAAAACCGGGCCCCTATCATACCGATTGGAAACCAGCGAAGGGAAAAGCTGGAAAAGACACATAGACCAACTTAGGTCGAGAATAGCNGACCAACTTAGGTCGAGAATAGCTGCCACAACCAGCCAAACACCCGAACAAGAAACTAGAAGGGGGGGAATCGGTAAACGATAGAGAAAGAACCGAAGAGGACCA
>BHEV01060941.1:0-17403 GCA_004319985.1 Emydocephalus ijimae
TTGATTGCCCTCAGTTTGCTATCGGTGGGGTGAATGCCCTGGCTATCAATCAAATATCCCAAGAATTCGACACGATCTGTATACAGTTTACACTTATCTTTCTTCACTTTAAGACCTGCGTCTTTGAATTTCTGGAGGACCATCCTCAGGCGGTCCTGTAAAAATTTTGGGGTAGGGGCAGCGATTAACACATCGTCAAAGTATGGAACAACGCCTTTTATCCCCTGTAAAAGTCTTTCCATCAAGCTCTGGAAGATCCCCGGGGCTACACTCACTCCGAATTGGAGTCGGGNTGTGGTTCAGGGTGGCTCGGTAGTCCCCACAAATTCTTATTGATCCGTCCGGCTTAATGGGTATCACGATTGGGGTCTCCCAGGAAGAGTGATTGGTGGGCTCTAACATACCCTGGGCTATCAACTTATCAAGCTGCTTGTCAATCTTTGGTTTAAGGGCGAATGGAACCCGACGAGGCTTAAGGCGGATGGGAGCTACTTTTGGATNAGGAAGATCCTCAGGGCTACATTCACTCCGAATTGGAGTCGGGTACATTTAAAAGCACCACGGTGTGTCACGATCGTCTGTGCCTGTGCTGTATTTTCGTCTACCAGCAGTTGTTGATATGCCTGAGCTAAGTCTAGTTTAGCGAAGACTTTTCCGCCCCCCAGGGAATGGAGGAGGTGCTGCACCACCGGTACCGGATACGCGTTTTGCTGCAGGGCGTGGTTCAGGGTGGCTCGGTAGTCCCCACAAATTCTTATCGATCCATCCGGCTTAATGGGTGTCACGATTGGGGTCTCCCAGGGAGAGTGATCGGTGGGCTCTAACACACCCTGGGCTATCAATTTATCAAGCTGCTCGTCAATCTTTGGTTTAAGGGCGAATGGAACCCGACGAGGCTTAAGGCGGATGGGAGCTACTTTTGGATTAAGGTTAAATGATATCGGGGTCCCCTTGTACTCGCCTAGTTTTTCTGCGAAGACGTCCTTGAATTCTTGGACGAGATCCTCCTTCTAGTTGCTGCTGCCAATTCAGTTAATGCCTGCCACTTCAATGCCAAGTGGAGCGAACCATTGGAGGCCTAACAGGCTAGGCCGGTCCTTATCAATCACAGTCAAGGGTAGGTATGCTGTACGGTTCTTGAATGAGACCCAGACTCGACTGGATCCTACGACTGGGATCTGATTCCCCTGATAGTCCTTAAGTATAAGTCTTTGAAAACAGAGGTCTTGTCGCCAGATTTTATGGATGAGCTGCTTGAGGGTCTTCCAGGAAACCATCAAGAGGGACGATCCTGAGTCGACTTCCATCAGGCAGGGCTGGTTCTCGATGGCCACTTTAACCCGGATTTTCTTGGCATTCAAGGAGGAGGTGTCACCGATAGTGATAGTTTGGTGAGCCTCTTCTCGCTTCGTGGGGCGGTTTAGGGTTCTGTTTCTGGAGGAGTGGTCAACTGGTTCTCGCCTTACAGGACGGTTTCCTGTCAATTGGCGATAGTTCGCCCCTTTCAAGGGCTGGCTGAGTCTTGTAAAACTTCTGCAGACCCGTCTGATATGGCCTCGTTTCCCGCACTCATGGCAGAGTGCGTCGCGGAATTTGCATTCGAACCGGGGATGGCTTGCCCCACAACCAGTGCAGGGGTGTTGGGACTTCTGGTATTGGTCCCGTTCGGACCACAGTCGATGGACCTCTTCTTCGTCACTGTCTGACGATGAAGAGAGGTCCTCGTGGTGGGCCATCAAAAGCTGTCCTTCTGACTTGGGTGAGATGTCGCCGGTCAGTTGGTGAAACGGGGTGTGGTTGCGGTGCATTCGGGCAGCCGACTTCCTGGTTGCTTCTGCTGCAGTAGCATCAGCAATGGCATCTGCAAGGCTAATGTCGCCTTTTGCCATCAGCTTACTCTGCACGTGCGGTGCATCTAGTCCCAGAATTATTCAGTCTCTCAGGGCCTCTTCCAGGTCAGCGAACCCGCAGAGGCCTCCCAGGTTCTGGAGATCCACGACGAAATCTGCAATGCTCTCTCCTTTCCGCTGGTCTCTCTGGTAAAATTCATGGCGCCTCACGAGTGTTGGCACGGTCGGTGCATAGTGGGCTCTCAGTAGGGGTTCGAGGATGTCCCAGTCCATAGACTTTACTTCTGCCGGTTTTGCTAGTGCTTTAGCCATCTTGAATATGGTCAGCCTGCAATGCGTTAGGAATACCACCCATTTCTTCCCGGTAGTGGCATCCTTCAAATTGTTGGTTTCCAAGAACATTTGGAAACGATCCATATTGGAGTCCCAGTCTTCTTGAGCTGGGTCAAATGGAGCGGATGGTATGACGCCGCCGGACATGGTTCCACCATTGTGTGTTTCTGCCACGTGCTCGGTTATCGTTCTTCATTGTTCAGTCAGCTCTGACGTCTCCAAATCCCACCTTCGTCGCCAGTGTTAGGTTTGGAGCATGGGCGCGAATAATGGAGACGAGCCGGTGAAACGGTGAACTTCAAACTCTTTATTTACATGGTGTGACAGCTCAAACTCAATGGCTGCACGGCCTTCCTTATATAGACAACTTATTAGATATTTCACCAATGAAAACCAGGAAGCGCTAGCTAGAGAGGCTCGTTAATGGCCAATCAGATCCACCTGAATGGACCAATCTGATATCGCCATTAACGGCCAATCAGAAGTGCAGGGCCAGAACCCTGCACTTGACTTCAAGCTCAGATAACTTTATTAACACATTTATTCATTCACAATACAATTCACACAGGATAACTCAGTAATGGGATTCAATTTTTTTTACAATCAGTTCTGTGGGCGTGGTTTGGTGGGCATGGCAGAGGAAGGATATTGTAAAATCTCCAGTCAGAGGTGGTATTGGATAGTTCTCTGAACTACTCAAAATTTCCGCTATCGGTTCTCCAAAACTGGTCAGAACCTGCTGAATACCACCTCTGGTCTAGGCGGTTTACAAAATTAAAAATTCACAATACAGAAACACAAAAACTCCATACTCATGGAGTGGCATCAAACATAATTAAAAGAGCCATTTGATCAGCTCCATGTCAACCTGGCTTCCTCAGACCTACTGACAGAACCACTTCTTCAGGGCATTCCAGAAAAGTATAAAGATGGGAGCTAATCTTATATTCAGGTGATATTCCATAGAAAGAAAAAGCCACCATATAGAAATGGTCCTTTTTTATTTTTGGTCCCACTAGGTGTATTTGTCTGAAAATGGGACCTGCAACACACCCTACCTTCCTGTTCTGGCGGACCAGGTAGATGTAACTGAGGATACATTAATAAGATACATAAAGAAACAGAAAAGAGGAGGTATCAAATGAACATTCTGGCCTGGACATGTCAGATAGCCCACCTCCACATCCTGCTAACCACAGCTAGTTAGTTTCACTAACTATTTTAGAGGACATATCTTCATAATGCCACCTTCATCTTCTCTGCGGTGTGCTATAGAAACAGACTGAAGTCAAAGAAAAATATATAATTCTATCTTTCATCTTTTTTTTATCAAGTAAGTACCATTTTAAACTTATCTCCAACCTCTTTGCCTTGTTTTTAATCCCAAATCATCCATTTGTTTTTCTCTTCTTTAAGCAAAAAGTCCATATAAGGTTTCTAGTAGTTGTTTGAGCCTTGAAGTAATGTTTTCCATCTTCTTCCAACACCAGTCCTTCCTTGTGATTGAACAACATTTCCCTAATCATGTTGCTGATTAATTGGGAATGGGGCTAGGATCTGTTAAGCTTCTGCTGACTGCTTTAAGCTGCTGCTGCTGCAGAAATACTTCCAGTCACTGTGTACTATCCTCCCCAGTCATATTGGTTTGGGTTAGTGAAGAGATGATTTCTGCAATACATCACTCTTCCTGCTATCTATTTACTAGCCAGGAAACTCTACTGGTTGCCCAAGTGTCCCACATTCAAACTGCAGAGTCTGCTCTTCAAACTGCACTAGTCTGATAAGGTGACCAACTCCTCCTCCTTTAGGGAGGACAGTCCTCCTTTTGTAAGTTCTCTCCTCCCTCATGATGAAGACTTTCGACCAGTGTTTCTCAACCTTGGCATGGATTCTGCGAATTGAATAAAAACTCTGGGAGTTGAAGTCCCTGCAACAAATTTGCCAACTTTGAGAAATTCTGCCTTAGATCCTTAAAAATTCTCTGGGTCTTATTTTGTCCATTTTTGAATACCAACTAGGAGGTGGGTATGTATCATCTTTCTCATACAGGATAGAACTACTGAAATTCCAAGGTTTAGACAGAAAGGTTTAACTGATGACATTACTAGGAATTAAACTCAAGTTATTTAAGCTAGTGAGCCAGTTATGTATGCTGCTGCTTCTCTTTCATTAGGTTGCTTACTTGTGTTTATCACTAAAGTGCCTTAAAAGTGAAGTATTTTGAAGGGCTTCCTTCAGTGGAAGTTTCAAAAGGTTGAATTTGTTTCTTCAGCATGATGATCTTTTGTTGAATGGCACTGTTGCTTGAAATGAGTGTAAACATCTGCACATTTATGACTATCTTTGAAAGATGTTTCAGCCATTTTAGAGCAACGGCTATCTATAGACAAATGAGCTCTTTGGCTATCCAAAGAGCATTCCATACAATGACAAAAGAAAAGGGAGACACCAAAATTAACTAATCAATTTATATAAATGCAACTTAAACAAAAATAAGTAAGGAAGAACACAATGAACATAATACACACATTTTCTTGCATCGTTGTTTCTCTAGTATTGTTTAATAGATGAACACATAATGCTATGTTTATTATAAATAATAATATTTATTATAAATATTATAAAAGATAATTACTGAAATTGTTTCTAAACCTTAGTGAAATGATAAAGGTTTCCACTTGGGGGCAGATATTGCTTTTAAAAAAAATCTATAGTATATCAAGGAATATCAAGTATATAACTGAAGTTTTTATTAATAAAAGTGTTGCTCTTATCTGAGAGTCAGCAAAGAACCTGATAGTCCCCCAAAGGAATGATTGGATGTATGAGCCCTCAACAATGAATGGAAGACTATGCATTAAGTACAGATTATCTTAAATTGAAAAGCCAGTTTGATATAGGAATAAGACATTAGACTAGAAACTGGGAGAGTGAATTCTAGTCCTGACTTAGGCCCAAAACCAACTGGGTGACTTTAGGCCAGTCACGCTTTCTCAGTTCTAGGAAACAAATAATGGCAAACTACTTTTGAATCTCACCTAGAGAACTGCAGAAACCTGTCCAAGCAGTCACCAGCAGCCGGCATTGACCAGAAGACACCAAAACAACGAATAATTTTATCTTTTGGCTAGCATTTGAATCTTTTTTCAAGAAACTCCTCATGAACTGGAAAATTTTCAGCAATAAGATACCTGTTCTGTGCCTCCTCCAATTCAAATATTAGAATGGACTCTGAATTTAAGGAAAGAGCAGTACAGAACCCTTGTTTTGTTTTTATAGTTATAATGTACACTGAAGTTGGCATTTAGCAATGACAATAAAATAAAATAAAGTTAGATGATTCTGGTTATCATCATCTGATATAACTGTAGAGCTATACATCCTGAAGTTTTGTTTTTTTAAAAAAAGTCCTCCCTTTTTCTTTATTGTTATTCTGGCACACATTTATGCATAGTCACCTTCCAGAAGCTGTTGTACTCCAATTTCCAGCAGGCCCACAAGGACAGAAGTTGTAATCCCATAATATCTGGAGTGATATCAGTTTGTTATTCCTACTCTGAATAATATGATTAGCAAATATGCTTTCCTCAGCCTTAGATTCCTCCTTAATCTGTGTACCTGAATGTGTCTTCTGACCCTACACAACATATAATTAAGAATGGAGAGGAAAATCAGAGGGGGGGAAGTCCCATTGACATGCTGCTAAGATTCTGCCCTGTTTCTGTGCCATCAGAGATATCATAAATAAATTGAGAAACAACTGAACACAGCTGTGTGATTTTCTAGGAGGATGCACTGAGGATCTTTACAAGTTCATCCAATGAAATACCTAGAAGAGATTCAAGTATAGAACTACTATAGATAAGGGAAAATGTAACATCTACAATATTGCTCTCTTTACACAAAAGCCTGCCTGAAGGCTTGATTCTATAAATGAAAAAGCTAAATTATGCCCCTTCTCCAAAGAAATCTGAATAATAGTCCTGCCATATTGTCACATAAATATATATGGGGAGAAATCATCTGGAGCTTTCAGAAAGTTCAGCTCTCTGGAGAAGAAAACCTTATAGAAGAAAACCAATGTCGATCTTCCTAATCCAACCAGGAAAGATTTCAACTTCCTCAGGTCACTTTTCAATAATTGTCTTTTTTTTTTTTCTTGCACCATTCTTATTTGTTCTTCTACATTAGTGGAGATCTCTAACAAAGATTAACTGAAATATGAAAAACCACTGGAGCCCTAAGACTGTGTTGTGTCATACCATTGGTTCAAAATTAAGTGCACACACATATACAAAAGCATCTGCAAAGTAAGTAGCAAATTCATCACAGCAAGCAGAACATGATTCATTTAGGGCAAGACATCTTAGATTAATTAGGATACTCACCATCCTGAAGAGCTCCTCTGGGAGAGACTGTGCAGATGTTATGACAGAAGATAAAAGAGATTGATATCTCAGCTGCCAGAGCCTCTATAATTAGTCTACTTTGGCACTACTCATATACCACTAGCCCTCAAATTGCCTGACTCCATGGTTGTCCATCTCAGTTTGTAGGTGAATGGAGACTGGTAAATGGAAAGCTGTAAAAGATGAGCCCAAACCTCATCTCTTACCACCATAGTCTTTCTCTTTATTTATTTGTTTATAAACTTATATAGTTATGCAATTCACATAAATGCAATTCTGGGTGGCATACATCAATATAAGACACAAATCAAGTGCAATTAAACTATATCAGGACTAATTAATAGAACAGGAAACTTCAATATCCACTATACCTCACAAGGTAAAAACTTTTATCATGCTGGCCTATCCTTCTCCCATCTGGAAAAAAAATCTAACTTTTTGATGCCTTGGTAAAAGCTATGAGGATCTGGGCCAGCTGTATGCTGGAAAAGGTGGGGGTTTATTCAAAAAGGGCATGTGTTCAGGGTTGGGATTCTACAGGTTCGCACCAATTCACTAGAACTGGTTGTTAACATTCTAAGCAGTTTGGAGAACCAGTTGTTAGAAGAAATTACTGGCCTAATCCTGTAAGGAAGGCAGGAAGGAAACATTCTGGTGTTGCTTTTAGAAACTGCTTCTCTGTTAACCCTTATTACATTCTTGGCAGGACTAGACTTCCTGTCTCAGGAACCTCTCTGGAGTTTTTTTTTCCCCTACTTCGCTGCAACTTTGCTTGTGTGGAATGACCATTCATAGTCACAATAGCACTGAAAAAAGTGACTTATGACCATTTTTCACACATACAACTGTTGCAGCATTCCCACAGTCATGAGAGGCCAGGTGAGGAGATGCGTGCCTCGATGTGAGTGATGTTGAGTTGGCCATGCCCAGCCAGTCACATGACCACCAAGCTACACCCACCAACTAAGCCACAGAACTGGTTGTTAAAAAATTTGAATCCCATCCCTGCATGTGTTACATCAGAAATGGCAAACCTTTTAGTTCCTATCAGATGACACAGATTCTAGGAACAAACCTGATGTGTGCCTACCTTATTATAGTATGTAGCCAAGCTTATTCTTTTTCTAAATGTAAAAATGATGTTCTTCTTCATAACTCTGTGAAGCGGTAAATACACTGAAATGGAAGGCACTCTGCAACTATGTAAATGGTTAAAATGTAGGTCACATCATTCTAAAAATAGCATGAGCTCTTCCACTTCTATTATTGTAACTCCACACCAGCACCCCCAACCTGGTGCCTTCCAGATTTGTTGAAGTAAAACTGGGTATCACTGACTATACTGGTGGAGGTTAAAGGAACTCAGTGCAAAGTACTTCAAGTAACACCAGACTGGAAAATTAGGAGTACTACTAAGTTAGCAATAGTGATAATATGCCCTGGCTGAATGGCAAATGTCCACTGCCTCAGCATATCTCCTGTGACTATCTATACTTTTTTATTTATCTATTTTAACAATTATATTCCCCTTCTTCTATTTTTCTTCTATTTGCCAGATATAAATATTTTTTGCTTTCCAATATGCTTACATCACATTCTCAAAGCTGCTTGTTGAACCTAAAAACTGCAGTAACCTAAACTGGGTTCAGAATCAATTGATAGTTCTTCTTGCAATCCATGGTGCTCCCAGTAAACATCTCCAAATTCAGGATTCAGTGCATTGTTTCTCCCTTTCTCAATATCCAGTTTTCAAAGCTGCATGTTACTGCTGAAAAATAGTTGTTTCAACTATTCTACATTGCACTGAAATAACCTCTTCTTCTCTCTACCTTTAGTCATAGTCTTTCACCCTAGAATTAATTTACCTTTATTTCTTGAGTGCAGTGTCCATTTTTATCTATTCTTGAACTGAAGAAAAAAGTTATCAATTTTTCTCCATCCACTATCTTCAATTTTTCAATTTTTCTCCATCCACTATCTTTTGTCAAGATTAAATATTAACCTTGATTTTTTTCACTTTCTATGTTTACATATGTAATTAACTGTTCTAAATCATCTTTACTTTCAGCTAGGAAACTTGTCTTAACTATATTTCTCAAGTTTTTAATATTTTATCCTTCAATATTGATTCAAATTATCATCTCTTCCTGTTCTGTCATTCAGATAATTCCCTCCCCTATGCTGAGCTGCTCTGTTTCACCAAACTCAATACTTACAGTTGCTTTTTGTTCATTATAAAGGTTGCTCAGAAGAATACTCAAGTGTTCATTAAACTTAATATAGTCCACATTTTGGCATGATATACACAAAGGACTTGCTGAAATCAGTAAGTTTTAAGTTCTCTTGCTCATTCTCTATTATTATCTGTACTTTTATTCATCTTATATTAGCTATTTGATCTCGTACAGCTCTGCCTGTTCTGGGGACATTTCTTTCTATGTATGCAGTTGCATTCTTCTTTATGAGATGCTAAGCAAAATTGGCATGATGAATCAATCCAAGAATTTAGTAATTTGCACACAATCTTGCATGTTTTTTCTGCCAACTTTTGCCACTCTCAAAGCTACACATGCTTGTTCCACATATGTTGATACAGGACTGTTTGCACTTTACTTATAGCTTTAAAGAGTTCTCTATGCATGTTGCTTTCCCATTTGATACTTGGTAACTTTCTATTGTAATCAGTTCCTGAATATGTACTTTCTATACAAATATTTATAATATTCTATAATTTCATTTATCTTCCAGTGCAAACTTTCATTTTTCCTTTGCCTTTATTAATATTCTTTCATAATTATCATTGAGCAGTGCTACCTTAGCTATCAATTTTAATTCGCCCAATTTTTTAAAAAACATCTCTCATTTTCTTATCAGTTTCTTATATTTATTATTCAGATAGTAAATAATAATTCTTTTATCTAATTATTATTATTTAATTGATATACATTTTGTATCCTTGTTGCTGGAAGCCAAGAGTATGCATTCAATCATTATTGAATCATTGCCCAAGGCTTTCATCCTCTGTCTTTCCCAGAATACTACTTGAGCTCTTTTTTTCTCTGAAATTTTGGGGATGCTTGGCTGAATTATGCATTTCAATCTTCTGTTTCCTATTTTATTCTGATGTTATATGTCAGATGGTGCACAAATGTACAGTCTGTCCTTCTTTAGTTTGAAGCACATATTTGCAGTAACAAAATACCTTTACAAAACTGAATTAATTTGTTTCATGCATCATTTTATTTACTCAATCAATATAAGATATGAGATGATGAGAAAAGATAACATAACCTTTATTGTTCCTTTTTTCTGTGAACACTCTGGCACACATTAAAAAATGAAATTCTGATTCCTGCTCTCAAAGAATACACACACACAAACACGCACACATTAATCATATACCATTTAGAATACATGGCAGAAAAAAAGAGCCTTGAGAGACAACAAGTTTGAAACTATATGATATAAAGCTATTATAGAATCTAATTGTTCTGCTTCAGATACTGTGAAACCTCTTCCAAGAAGGTAACAAAGCATACTGGTCATGGAGAGGATGTGTAACGTCCTAGAAATACTATGGTCCCTGGTCAGGCATCGCTTTTATCATATGCAATGCCTTGGACAGAAGGAAGTGAATTTCCAATAATCTTTTCTGCTGTGCTCACCACACTCTGCACAGCCTTCCTGTCCGAAACAATAATTCCTCCAAATCACACAGTGATACAACAACCTTATAATAAATATGATACAATATTCCTGTGATTCTAAATTCTTTTATTTATTCAGCTTTTGTGTCCCAAATTGTACTATGTTTTTTCTAAATATAGCATTAAGTTCATACTGAAATTTCCCTAGTTTAAAAGTTTCCACCAATATGGCTTTAGGAAGGGCATGCTATGTATCAACGTACTGGATATTAACTTATTCTGATAGAAATGACTCCACAATTTGCAGGAATGTAACCAATCTTAAGTAATATCTGACTTTCGTCTATCATTTTATCCTTTCGTATGATCTCATGCCCTGGTTAAAGTAACCCATTCCAATCCACCATCACCTATTCCTAAAAGTATTCAAGGAGAGAACCAATCTAGAACTAAGGAAAAATTTCCTGACAGTTAGAACAAGTAATCAGGGGAACAGCTTGCCTTCTGAAGTTGTGAGTGATCCATCACTGAAAGTTTTTAAGAAGAGATTGGACAACCATTTGTCTGAAATGTATTTATGTTTATTTAATTGTTTGTTTGTTTGTCAAGCATGTATGAGAAAACATACATAAATATCGGGTCTCCTGCTTGAGCATGGGCCTGGACTAAAAGACTTCCAAGATCTTTTCCAAATCTGTTATTCTTGGGAAACCTCATCATTCTTGCTTTCCACTCCATTCTCACTTAAATATTTCAGATACTTCTGTACAGCTTTGTTGTCAACAACCAAGATAACATTACTTTGTTCCAGTTAGATTTTAAGTTCTTTCTCCTAGACAGTTTGGCTTCTTGCAGACCTGCAGAATTCTATCTGCCTTGACTGCTGTTACTGTAAAGCAGGGGTGTCAAACTCATGTTCTCATGTCGTCATCACATGATGTATCACAACTTTTTCCCCTTTACTAAACCAGGGGTGGGCATGGCCAGTGCATGATGCATCCGGGCTGCAGGCCGCGAGTTTAACACCCCTGCTGTAGATAATAGGAAAAATATATATTTATGTCTAATAGAAGTAGAAAATATGCAGGAAAGGCTTGGGTAGACATTTCCCTAATTCACATGAGTACAAGAGAGGAAGGAAGTATAGGACAAACTTGCAAGGTTCTGGTGCTATAGCTACACTCAGTAAAGCTAGTTTTCCACTTTTCTGGTCTGGTCTATCTAATGGCATTGATAGTTACTGCTAACTTCACTCCTACCAGTGGTAGGATTCAAAAATTTTTACTACCCATTCTGTGGGCATGGCTTGGTGGGAGTGGGATGGCGTGGCTTGGTGGGTGTGGCAGGGGATGGTTACTGCAAAATCCCATTCCCTCCCCACCCCACTAACCTGCTTTCCAGCTCTGTTCTCCTCTGCAGGGCAACAAAAGAAGACCCAGCCAATCAGCTGTGATTTGGGAGGCAGAGAATAGATGAGGGCAAGGCCAGTCAGAGGTAGTATTTGCTGGTTCTCTGAACTACTCAAACTTTCTGCTACCGGTTCTCCAGAACTGGTCAGAACCTGCTGAATACCACCTCTGACTCCTACCCTTTTGACCTACCAGCATCATTCAGAGTCATTAAAGCTACTTAATTCTGCCATCATACTAAGCAGATCATTCCCTGAAAAGGTCAAATTGAGGAAAACTGTTCTAAATGAAGACTAGGGCATAACCTGCTCCCCTGGGTACCCTGTTCCTTCCCCGGTCATCTTTTAACTCATATTATTGTACTGTATTTTCATTATTTATTTTTATTATTTCATTGTTTTACTACTGCTATTTTTACATTTTTATAATTGTATGTTTTAGTGTTATAAGCCACTCAGAGCAGCCCCAAGGCAAGATGGGCAGCAAATAAATTTAATAATAAATAAAAATAAAAAACAGACACTTTATTTTCAGTAGACTGGCTTTTTATGTCAGCTCTGAAACAAGACACTGACATATCCCAAAAGGAATAATTATATGGTACTTTCAATCCAGTTGAAAAATTGCATTAAATGAATATTTCTAATAAAAACATGTGACACATTTTGTTGTCTTTCTCTCATACTTTTGCCAAGTGAACATTTCCTCGACAATGACTTTTGGAATCCACCACCAAGTTTTTAAACACATATAAAGCTTTTTGGCAGTTACTCCACATAATTAAAAATAAAGCCAACCACTGCCCGAAAATTGGCAATCTTTCAGAACATTCATATTGTTTTTGCACATTTTCTACATTCTGGAAAAAAATATTTATAATGAGATTTCCTTTCATGTAACAAAAGGTATGCGAGTATCAGAGGGAACATTCCTATTTTATATTTATGTAATAAATTAATATTTGTAAGTCTTCAAGTTATAACAAACAAAGCCCTAGCATTTAAGCTGGCAAAGATTTGATCCAGCTTTCAAAGATTCCAGTTTTAGCTATAAGTTTAGAATAGAAGCAGGATCTTTACCGAATAAGCTCAACTACTGCTAGGATAAAAAAAAATCTTGAAAAATCCTGCATTTTTCCCACGAGTTGTCATTCAAGTTGATGACCAATGTTTTATTTAAAGTTTTGTCTCCTCTAAAATTTAACTTTTAAGCAAAATTGTCAAGTGTGGAATATGATGGTCACTCATTTACTTTCAGAGGAAAGGTGTGAATACAATTTGTCTTTCATTGTACAAACTTTCTATGGAGAGGTCTGCAGCCTTCCTAGCTTCCCACAGATCTCCCTGGCCTTTGATAGTAATGGTACTACTATCCCATCTAAGGGAGAACCTATCCTTGAGAAATGATTAGAGAATGGCTAGCTGTCTGGAGAAATTCAGAGAAATCAACCACCCAGTTTTATCGGATCTTGGGTGGAAATGTGTTTAGACCTAAGCCCCTGACAGCATCAGAACCAGAACAAAGTTCAGGTTTGCTACAGATTCCTCATCACCACCATCAACCCCATCAATCCCATGTGATCAGTTTTATTTGTGATCATATAATCACAAAGCAGATTTAATCCACTCAATTGAAAATATATCATACAGTGAATCAATGATCAAATATTGATAGTTTGCATGGACTTATGATTTCCCACACTAACAAACAGAAGATAAGCCTTTTCACTGTTCTTTGTGATAAGGGAGCTTTCTATTTCCTCTTTGTCATCAGCCATTTGTGTCTCTCCTTAATGACATGGAAAAGTGCAGGCATTAGCAACTGACTGATCCCATGCAGTCTGAAAAGTTCCCTTTCCATTTGGCAAATTGCTCTGGCATCAGCAAAAGGAAAGATATGAGGGTTTCCAACCTTGTGAGAGTTTTAACCATAAGCACATGATATCAGGGGGGACGCCAAGAATGTATGTGGCCTTTTTGTCACACATTCCCCCAAAAGGGAGCATGTACTTTGTTAGAAACAAGTGTCACTAAGCTACAAGTCATCAACGCAAACATTACTGCATGTATAAATATTTCATTTGAAGGCAAAAGTTAGATGTCTTTCAATTGAAGGGAGAGATTTGGCATTTTTATACAGTGCTTTTATTTTATACAGCAGATGTGTCAATCCTGGAGGTATCATAAATGTTTGTGCCATCTGTTTTAATATCTATTTTAATAAATACAATGTAACCTGACCTTTGATGTTAGTTCTTGTAAAGCTCAGCAATCTGTGCATCTGTCAAAAGATCATCAATGTGTACCAGATAAGTTTTCTTAAATAATAATAATAATTGTTCTAAGAAGAGGATGGGGGGGGGAGACCCTAAATATAAGTCTTGTAACAAATGAAGAATCATAATCACCTTTTTTAAGTTTATTAATATCATGGCATAAATATCAGATGGCAGTAGCCATAGAATTTGTCATTTATTGAATGCCAGAATCATCACAGCAGTGTTACACAAAAATACATGTTAAAAGATATTCCCATACTGGTCAAGTCTTGGGTTGTTCCCCTTTCTCCATTGAAATTTGCTACTGTGATAAACAGGGTTTTCTGCAAGACCTGTTTTGTTTGTGTCATCCAGCCTCATTTTTCTTCTGTTAAATTTATGAAAGCAAAGCACACATTCTTGATGCCCGGAGAAATGTAATTATTCTGCCCTGTATCACCCCAGATCCAGCAATTCCAGTTGTGAGAAAACATTTTTGCCTCTGCGTTCATGTTTTAGAAAAGCCTTTTCCCACTACTGGAAAGGCCTCAAAGCAAAGCAACATAGAACTTTGTTTTGCTTTTATTATTTACCAGCTCGATACCCGTGCTTTGCTACGAAACTATGTGGTCAGGCTTAGTTTTGGGAGGAAAAGAAGGGGAAAAAATTCTGCCCCTGCCTACCAGCATCTATTGGTATTCATCTGGTTAGAGTCCTGTCAGTGTGTGAGAAAGTTGGGGGCTGTCTAGAAACTGAAACAGTATTTGCTGTGTGAGCAAGAAAGAGACATCAAGGAGCCTGGGTGTGGCTTAGTTCAACTGTTCTGTACTGAAGCTGCTTGGTACAGCAGCTTTAGTACAGTAAAACTGAAACAAACTCCTCTACTCTGCTTGTGTTTTGCATTTGGAACAGATTTCTTTTCAGGTGGAGAGAGGGTGTAGAACTCCTTAGCATCAGAACGTATTGATAATAAAATATGAAATACTAATGCTCTGATGATCATTTTAAAAAATCTTTTCTTAGTGAACACCTAGAAGCCAAGAGGAACATATATGGCTAATTTCAAGTTTGTAGGCTTTACGGTTCTGGAGATTTTGTGATGATGCATGAGTGGTATTTTACTTTATATATATGTATTTATTAATAAAGTTATATTCCATCTTTATTTGTTCCACTCAAGGCAGTATATGTAAAAATCCTATATTTTATGTCCCCATAACATCTCTGTGATGTAAGGTGAAGTTGGTTGAGAGAGAATAACTGGCCAGATTACCCAGTTGGTTCTTGGATTAAATTTACAAATTTACAGGTTTCCAGTCCAGCACTCTAATCTCTATACCATGCTAACAATACTTTTAATAATGCAGGACATCCTTGCAAAACAAAATTGAAGGCGCATTGGCAGAATAATGATTCTGAGCCCAAAGAATAGTGGCAAGCCAATAAAGAGAAAAATCTATTCACTAGGATATTATAAAACCTGTCATGTAAAACAGATTATATGATTTAAAAGAATGATTTACAGTATTCATAGGTTCAAAGACAAGCATAACACAATGCATCTCTTTCATTGATTAAGTATATGTTATCTCCCTGTATGGCAAAACTTTACCTGATCATATATGTTCTCTGATGTGATGTGGTGTGATGTGAAATATAACATGAGATACAAGAGGATACAATTTATTCGGTGATATCTGAGGTGAGAAAGGGCATGTTTGCAGACATGTTTTTTTTTTCAAAAGAACGAACTATATTCTGATCATGAATTGCCAGCTGAACCAAGCCTGAGGAAGTATAAACAGCAAAGGATACAAGTGAAGTCAATGAACAAGGTTGTTGATGAAGTCATCCTTGTGAGCAGGAAGATTTGCAAAGCCCTTGGGTTCAGTTCTTGGCTGGAACACTAACTCTTCGCAAGTCCCTGGATAGACCTGCTTAAACTGCTTCTATATTTTTGTCACTTTTCAAAATCTATGCCTGACTTTTAGACTTTTTTTTTTACTGATGATTGGGTGCAACTTTATCTTCAGCAGAGCCAACAAAGTTATGATTGGCCCTAAGATTCTTTGGAATGAAAGAGTAATATATAGATTTGGACTCTAGAATAGCTCAGGGTTTTTTGCCTTCTGAAAGAACAAAAAAAAAAGTCATGTCCAGATGTATTATTAGAGAAGAACTTTCTTGTTTTTAAACTGTGGTTGCTCAAGAAATTAACATGAAAGAAACTACTGAAAAAGGAATGCACAAAATAAGAAAGCTGGACCCATTTTTATCAATAATTCAATTGCAGCAGGAGTCTTAAAAATGCTATAACTTTCTGATCCCTATAAGGATTTTGGAGCAAGTATGAAATGTCTGGGGTCTTCCCATTAAATTTCCTTCAGTCCTCTTCCTCTCACAATTTCAGGCAATGCTCATTCCAAATAATTGGTAAAATAGAAGGAACTCTTTTTCATGTTATTACCAGAAGATTCTATCATTTTAATGGTTGGGCTTTTTTTTTTATAATTCAGATATTTTGACATGATTTTAAAATTGTATAATACTTTGTAGCATAACCATTTTTGTAGTTTTTTTAAAAAAATGATGTTCTTTGTGGATGCTACACCATTGCTATAGTGATTAGAATGCTGCCTCTCTCTTAGTGATAGATACTAAGGACAGCTGTCTGATATAATTTCTGAAATATTTCTGTTCAGCAAAGGTACGAGTGGAAGAACTGGGCAGATAAACCAACCTGAAGGATTCCTAGAACTTCTGTTTCTGTTGTCCTATCTTGCTTTTTCTAGAAATAGGGGCAAATCCAATCACTGCATAAACTGAAACTCAGTTATCTTTTAAGTTTTACAGTTGTGGTTCACAGAACTGGACTGATCGGGGAAAAATTACGCTAGAAATATGTATAATGATGAAAAGCATATCTTTGGGGAAGTTTATATAGTTTTCAAATGGACTTCAAAATGCAGAAGTGGGATAGAATGCATCTAGAACTGGAATCATAAGAAACCACTATTGATAAATGCATATATTGTTATCTTTCTCATTTGCTCATGTAGAGTGTCACTTTCATAGGCTTACATATGCACAGAGAATGACGTTTCAGTTCTTTTTTCTCATGTGTTCTCAGATATTCCCTGCTGTGCCTGAAATCCTATTACAGTAAAAGTAGGATTAGCAATACATTTAGTTTGCTTCAAAATTTTTTACAAGGGAATTCATTTTAATGTAGATACCAATCGGGGTAGGATTCAAATTTCATAACAACTGATTCTGTGGGTGTGGCTAGGTGGGCCTGGACATGTGACTGGGTGGGCATGGCCTTTTTTGGCAGCACACACACACACACACACATTTTTTCTAGCCTTCTGGACCTCAGGGAAGCCTCCTGGGGAGGGCATTTTTGCTCCCAGAAGGCTTCCCTGGGGCTCAGGAAGGTAAAAAATGGAGGAGGGGTGGGGGAGGGGCACTGCTCCTTCCATTTTTTGCCTTCCTGGG
>BHEV01060944.1:0-10839 GCA_004319985.1 Emydocephalus ijimae
CCCAGAATTCCCCAGCCAGCTTTGTTGGCTGGGGAATTCTGGGAGTTGAAGTCCTCCAGGCTTAAAGTTGCCAAGGTTGGAGACCCCTGCCTTAAAATAATCCAAGTCCTGAACAAATGAAGGTCGGTGAGATGTAGGCAGGGTTACTGATACAGGTGTATTTTCTCCCTAATTTGAGCCCTGATCACATCCAGGTAAATCCAGTAAATGAGACTATGGATTTGTAGCATTTTAAAAATACACACAGATATTATAGTATGAGTTTTTATGAATCATCGCCTACTTTATTAAATATACAAAATGGATTGTTAAAAGCAAAAGCTTCTGTTATAATAACTTTGGTAATCCTTTAAGTGCTACAAGATTTAAACTCTTGGAAGTCTTCTGAAATGCATATCAAGTGCCTGTTCCACCATTAAAAAGCTAACCCATTTGGGGCTTATGGGAGTTTTTCTTCCAAGAAATGAGTATATTTTCATTTGGGCTATTATATATGCCTGCCTATCTTTTCAAAATACATATAAATCACCTATAATATGACAAAAGCCCTTAACGTCTCCAACACATCCACAACACATCCATCCTTCCCTCCCACCCCCACCCCAATAATTTTAATTGCCAGAAGCAGTTTGAAACTCTTTCCCAATTCTCACCTTTTTATTTTCATCTTCCTAGATTGCCAAACATTATTTGTGGCTATGATGACCCGGAGTGTAACACAAATGTAACAAAATCCAAAATGTAAATAAATGTCCTTTAATGCCTCCAATTTGGCCCCACTGTTCAATAATACTCAGCTGGAGATAAAACGCACTCAAAAATAGTCTTCAAAAGAAAGCCATACAGTCCGAATTTAATGAGCAGAAAGAGGTGAAATAAAAAACCAAACAAACTACAGTGATGAAATTTCCACAATAGAAAAACAGAAGTATTTGCCAAATTCAAGGAGATAACAAGGCACAGTCTGTTGGAAGGATGCCAACCAAGATAACTTCAGACCAAAATAAAACACTTAGTTTCCAGCATTTGACAGTACGCAGGTCCAAAGCCTTATTCAGTTGTCACACCTGCATCCCATGAAGAGGATCAAAGCCCACTCCTCCTGAGGAAACCACGTCCCTCCCTTATCCTTCCCTCCCTGTGTCCCCTAGGATGGATAGGGGATGGGCCTGGGTCTTCTCCTCTGACTGCTCAGCTGGCCTCTGCCCTTCCCCAGCCTCCTCCACAACCTCCGGAGCCACACTTCCACTTCCTGTCAGCTGTTCTTCAGAGTCAGTCTCCACCAGGGGCATGACAGTGGCCCATCCTTCCATCTGAAGATTTGGATAAGTCATATGTCAAACTACCCCCAAAATGTGTCTAAGCGCACATGTTGGCACCTGCTTGTATCTTTCTTTTTAATTCTGCCTTCAATTTCATGAGGTTAAAAAGCTTGGGAGGAAAGTGAATGGCTTTTAGCCTTTGAAAACTTGTCATCTGTGAAACTTTATGGATTACCCTTGTCTCTCAAAACTGTCTGATATTCTTCTTTAAGGTTACCTTGCGTACATTACTTGAAAGTAAACTTGTTCATTGTTCTCCCTTTTCACAATCAAGCATCTTTCCTGCATCCCAGTTCATTGTTTCATATTGTATATCTTGAAGGACAGGGAAGGCTAATTGAAAACAAGCCAGATTCCCAGCAATTAATCAGTTAAGTCATTTCCATAATACCATCATTTTCCTTCTTCAATGGCTGAAAAGCAATCCAATGCTGACCTGGGTTTATTTTCACCTTGAAATAAAAAAAATAAAATAAACATACAGCGACTCATCTAGATAGCTGCAGAAAAACAGGCAAACCAGTGAATGTATCTCTATTTATGAATCAGAGAACGTCAAGAAGACACATCCTGAGCTACTCTAGACGTCAAGAATCCCTCACTTATGCAATATATCAAAAGGAAAGAACAAATGTGATGTCCCCCCTCCATCTAGTTTGCGTTCATAGTATTTGATGTGCCTGAGCACATACAATATCCCCCAAGCAGCTGCTATGAAGACAGCCACCAAGCCAGAGTTCCTTTGTTCTATAGATACAAGTTTGGGAATGTAAAGTAGAGCATGACTTCAGAATTCTTCCTCACCCCTTTAACAGCAGTGACTATTAGAGGCAGTTGCACTTCTTCCCAAAAAGCAGTTCACAAGAAAAGTGATGCCAGTGAAGTGCTATGGGAAGCTAAGTTCAGCAATGTTATTAAAGTTTAAAAGCTCACTAAAATTTATTGGAGCCATTGTGTTGTAGTTGTTAAGTTACTAGGCTAGAGCCGTGGTGGCACAGTGGTTAGAATGCAGTATTGCAGGCTAATTCTGCTGATCGCATTTCACCTCTGGTGCTTTGGAGAATAATTTGACCCCCCCTCTTCTTTGTGATAGTCCCTTAAATACTGGAATATTGTTATCATGTTACTTCTAGTCCTTCTTTACTAATTCTTCTTTTCTTTAGTCTAGCCAGACCCAAACCCTGCAGCTGTTCTTCATATGGTTTAGTTTCCAAGTCTTTGATCATCTTAGTTGCTCTTCTCTGAACTTTTTCCAAAGTCTCAACAACTTTTTGTAGTATGGTGACCATCATTGATTCTCACCAGCTCAAGCTTGACTCAGCCTTCCACCCTTTCAAGGTTGGTAAAATGAAGATCCAGATGTTTGGGGCTGGGGGCAATATGCTAATTCTCTAAACCACTTAGAGAGGGCTGTAAAGCACTGTGAAGCAGTATACAAATCTAAATGCTATTTCTAGAGACTGTGATTTTGAATATTGCCTTAAACATAATACCACCTGGACGGTTTTGGGACAGTCACTCTCTCTTAGCCCTAGGAAAGAAGCAGTGGCAAACCATTTCTGAAATCTTGTCAAGAAAACTGCAGGGACTTATCCAGGCAGTTGCCAGGAATTAACACTGACCCCATCCCCCTCAAAAACAGTTTATTGGTTTATCTCTAAATTTAATATCTGAAGTAGTTATGTATCAAGCTTTTATGATTACTGAATGTATGTGCACATGCGCATTGTTTATATAACTAAGCAAGCAGAGAATGATTAAAAAACTTAATAGAAAACAACAAAAATATAATATACTTTTAGCAAGTTCTGTTTAAGATTCTTTCTTTGCTTTTGAGTAAATATGAACTATAGCTTCACTTATTCTGTTATACAATTATACCATACATATTTTTATTTAGTTTTTTTCTCATACTATGTATTACACTGTGTATTGTGTGTCACACACAGAGAGAGCTTCTTTCTTCCTTATTTCAAAGAAGAAATTAAAGCAAAGAAGCACTGTTGTTTCACTTGATCAATCAGAAGTGCATATCTAATCTCTCATATCAAGTCTTAGAATTGGTATTTATTAAACATTATTCCAGGCCTGCAGATATCTGTTCAAAAGTAGGAGTTATTTGAGAGGTTGGCAAATTTGGTTCTTTTTCTGAATTCAGAGCTCAAGAACAGTGCTTGGTGAAAGCAGTATCTTCTAAGAGTTGGTAAAAACCAATCAGTCCAAAATTAGTGTTGCAACCTTTTCTGTGACATCTTTAAGTTGTTAAGTGTGCAGAAAAAATAAGTTTCTATTGATTAGTTTTAAAGGATGCTACTTTTTTTCACTTCCACTTGAATGTTACTGACTTTGAATAAAATCCAGCAGAAAACTGCTTTACTCAGATAGGTTCAGCAGTTCTGCGCAATTTGGCAACAGTGTAAAATAGACCAGAGGGGCACCCAACATATTGCTCACTCCTAAGACAAATCCTGACTACAAGTAAACAAATCTATTGAGATGAAAATAGAACTGCTGAAAAATCACTTTACTGTGAATGTTTAGTCATTGCCAATTGCCAAAAGATCTTGAGTGGCGCAGACTTTTGTTAATGATTTTCCATTGCATCTCTCATGCATAGCTCACTGGAGAGTCAAATTATATAGAAGGTGACTCTGATCAATGAGCAGCCCATTTTGTGAGAGGAATTCCATTTATTAAATCCTGGATCTAATGCTAAGACAAAGAGGTTCATAACTGATGGAAAATAGGAAGTTGTATCTCAAGTCTCGTTTCATCCAGATCCATTATCCATCTGGATTTGTTCTTGAAATTATACTGGAAAGGAAGCTTCTGCTAATCCTCTTTCCCCATTATATATCTATGTAGGTTTAGCATCTTCCCTTCTTGCTCTTTTCTTGGTTTATATTTAAAATATATCAGCTGGTACCCGAATAGTTCGCAAAATGTGAATTGGGCTTGTGATAAAAAACTGTTATGCAAAACCTGTGTTGTATTTAGTTTAATACCAAAATTTCAATGAATAGAAGACAAATCTCAGAAATGTTGTAGATATATGTAGAAAGAACTTATCTCCTTTTAATTTGTTATAACAATTCAAACTAAATTTTCACCTTAATATGCTGAATGAACTTGAATAATGCTAAGGAGATATCATGTCTTCTAGTCCTGCAGAAAATATACCTCGTTTTATAGCAAAGCTGCCTATAGAATAACAGAATAATATAATTGTAAGATAACTTGCTGCAGGTCTTCTAGTCTAATCCCCTGCCCCAGCAGGAAACCATATACCATTGCAGTCCAATCTCTTTTTAGAAACTACCAGTGACAGAGTACCTACCTCTTCTGAAGGCAAGCTGTTCCACTGATTCAATGTTCTCACTGTCAGGAAATTTCTCCTTAGGACTAGGTTGGATTTAACTTTGATAAGTTTCCATCTGTTACTTTTTTCTTGCCCTCAGGTACTTTGAAGAATAGGTTGTCCCTCATTATGACAGCTTCTCAAATTTTGGAAGACTCCTTTAATGTTTAAAATTTAATGTTTAATCACTCAAAACTAGGCATGCACACCCCTAACTACCTCTATTCCAACCACAACTGGCCTTAAATGCAAGCTACTCAATGCAAGAAGCCTTGTAAATAAAATACCTGAATTTCTCCTCTTCCAAAATACAGCTAAATTCGACATTATATTTGTCTATGAAACATGGCTCAACACATCTCTCCCTGACTCCATTACCACACTAAGAGACTATCATGTTTACCGATCAGATCATGAAATCCGTAGAGGAGGTGGTGTTGCTATCTTCTGTAAAAAGTCCCTACATCTAAAAAACATCCAAGTTACCCAGGAGCTTGCTATTCCTGAGACAATCGTCTGTGAACTGTCCTTAAATATCACATTTCAGTTCTTACTATGTTACAGAGCTCCTGATTATGACATCGAACATGCAAACAAGCTAAATACACTACTAACATGGGCAGCATCCTGCCCACATGCTTTTATCTTTCTTGGTGACTTCAATCTACCTCATATTAACTGGACCCTTAACGAATGTACAACTGAACCCACACATGCAACCTTCTACACTTCAGTAACAAATCTGGGACAAGAACAACTCGTAACCAACAACACTAGACTTGATAACTGCCTCGATCTCATCTTCTGCAACAGTTTGAATTCAATTTACAGAACACAAATTAAAGAACCCTTTTCCAACCGTGACCACAACAAGATTCACTTTTGTCTCAACATACGTCCACACAAAAATCATCACAATGATGGAATTCCCAATTATAACTTCAAAAAAGGCAGCTATGATCTTATAAACAACGATATGTTCCTCCACCAAAAAGGCTAAAATCCAGGAGAAGTTTTCTACACTCAGTACAACCCCTGGATGGCAATCCCCAGAGCTGCAGGATAGAAGCCTGGTCAAAACACCTACAGGAGAAACCCCATAACCTCTCTTTTGAGCCAAAGGAATCCCTCCCAATAGGTGCCAGTGAGCCATGGCAAAATTGGCGCTGCCTGAATCGCCTTAGAACTGGAGTTGGGAGATGCAAAGCCCTGATGCAGAAATGGGGATACAACCATGATGGATCCATAGAATGTGACTGCGGGGAGGCTCCCCAGACAATGGAACACCTATTAAACTGCACCCTGCTACCACAACCCTGTACATCACATGATCTCCACGATTACACCCCATGTGCCAGAGCCTGTGTTCTACAGTGGCTGGGAAAAGTGTAGTGACACGAGAGAAGAATCCCTTGATTGGCATTTTCTATTCACTGGATGCAATACTGTAGAAGACAATTACAACATATTTTTACTTGAAGTCAAAAAAGTCATCAAACTATATGTACCATTAACAACTCCCAAAACCAGAAAAAACAAATTACCTATAACAATAAGGAAGCTTCAATCCAAAAAGAAATCACTTTGGTGGAAAAACAAATCTGGTCACATTGCCAACTTCAAAAGCTGATACAAAAATTAATGCCACCAGATAAAAACTGAATGCACCAATTATCACATTAAACAAGAAGAAAACCTTCTATGCACCAATTCTACCCGCGCTTTCTACAATTTTGTAAACAACAAGCTAAAAGACTCAAGGTCCATCCCACCCCTGAAAGGACCTAATGGCAAAGACTGCAATGAGAACACTATTAAAGTCAACCTCTTTAACACATTCTTTGCCTCAGTATTTGTAAACAGCAATGGATCATGCCCAGTATTTCCTAGTTGAACCACAGACAACTACAATGATCTAATATATATCGATTTTACAGAAGATAATGTTGAAAAAGCACTATGCAATCTAAAACCATCCCAATCAATTGGACCGGTTGGAATATGTGACTACTTCTTAAAAAAGCTATCCACTGCCATAGCCGAACCTCGAAGCATAATCTTTGAAAAATCTTTCAGGACCAGCTCCTTGCCAAAACTATGGTCACAAGCCACAGTCATCCCCATTTTCAAAAAGGGAGACCCCAGCCTAGTTGAAAATTATAGACCAATCTCTTTATGCTGCGTCACCTGTAAAGTCATGGAATCAATTATTAACCAATCCATCATCCTCCACTTAGAAACAAACAACCTAATAAAAAATTTGATTTCTAATGAACAATTTGATTTCTAATAAAAAATTTGATTTCAGGAAAAAACTATCAAGTAATCTGCAACTCTTACACTGCAAAAACATGTAGACTACACAACTCGATCAGGGCAAAGCAATAGATGCAATCTAAATAAATTTCTGTAAAGCCTTTGATTCAGTGGTACACGACAAACTAAAATTGATTCAGTGGTACACGACAAACTAAAATCTTATGGTATCTCTGGACACCTGCATAACTGGATAGAAGCATTCCTGTCAAACAGAAAACAAATGGTCAAAATTGGGGGCGTCCTATCAAATTCTGTACCTGTCAACAGTGGTGTCCCCCAAGGCAGTGTTCTAGGACCAACTCTTTTCATACTCTACATAAATGACCTCTGTGATCATATCAAGAGCCACTGCATTCTCTTCGCTGATGATGTAAAGCTATTCAACACCAGAGACAATACTGCTACCCTTCAAAAAGACCTTGACTATGTATCAGAATGGTCAAACAAATGGCAACTTCAAATCTTAACAAATAAATTCTCTGTCTTACATATTGGCAAAAAAAAAATCAGAAAATGAAACGAATAGTCTGAATAGTCAAGACCTTGTTGAAGATCCAAGCTCTGTAAAGGACCTTGGAATACTCATCTCAAATGACCTAAGTGCTAGAGCCCACTGTAACTACATAGCCAAAAAGACGTTAAGAGTTGTTAACCTAATCTTATGTAGCTTTTTCTCTGGTAATATTATACTAATAACTGGAGCATACAAAACATTTGCTAGACCAATATTTGAATACAGGTCATCAGTCTGGAACCCACATTATATATCTGATATTAACACAGTTGAGAAAGTCCAGAAATATTTCACAAGAAGAGTTCTCCACTCCTCTACTCGTTGCAGAATACCTTATGCCACCAGACTCAAAATTGTAGACCTAGAAAACCTATAAAATCATACATTGCAATGTCCTATCTGTCAATGAATACTTCAGCTTCAACCATAACAACACAAGAGCAAATAATAGATACAAACTCAAGGTTAATTGCACGAAACTTGATTGCAGAAAATACGACTTCAGCAACAGAGTGGTCAACACCTGGAATACTCTACCTGACTCTGTGGTTTCTTCCCCAAACCCCAAAAACTTTAACCTTAGACTGTCTACTATTGACCTCACCCCTTTCCTAAGAGGTCTGTAGGGGGTGTGCATAAGCTCACCAACGTGCCTACCATCCCTGTCCTATTATTTCTTTTATTTTTTATTTTTCTTATATGTATCCGTGTATTCATAACTATGTTTTTACTTATACCTATTATCTTGAAAGCAATTGACAAAATAAATAAATGAATAAATAAAAATAAAATAAATGTCACCCCAATTCTTCTCTTCGTTAAATTAGACATAGTCAGTTCCTACAGCCAATATGTGTTTTAGCCTCCAGACCTCTAACCATCTTTGTTGCTGTTAAGTATTGAGCATGGGTCGGAATAAATGGAGACAGCCTCTGAACGGTGAACTTCAGCTCTTTATTTGCATAGTGACTTCAGAATTAACAACAGTGAACTCTGTCTTATATAGGCAACCCTTGTAAGCTTTAACCAATAGCGAGCTAGGAACGCTAGCTCTTTCAACCAATAGTAACTCTCCGTTAAGGGCCAATCGGATTCCTTAGAACTGGCCAATCCGGTTTGGCCGCTTAATAGCCAATTAGAAGTGCAGGGCCAGAACCCTGCACTTTACCTCAAGCTCACACTTTATTACTTTATTGTATACACAACAGTTGCTTTTCTTTGTACTGTAGAGTCTTAACATATTTTTTGAACCTTGGTGACTAGAACTAGACATGGTATTCCAAGTGTGGTCTCATCTGTGCAGAGCACCAATACAGAAAATTGAATATTTTCCAATATTCCACAGAAATATAAAATAATAAATGTTTTAAGTAAAAATATTGCACATGCATAAGAAAGGGGATATGTTTGTCAAAATACACACTCATAGTTAGAAAAAAATTCTTAAACAATCTTTAATTGATATGTATTATTCTTTGGAGAGTTTAAAATGAAGCCTTACTTGACTTTGTTAGGTGTCTGATACAGACCTATGGACTAATGATAGATAATTCAGATCACAATATCACCATATGATCAAGCTCAAACCAAACAATACAATATATGTTTCTGATATCTTCCAAAATTAATAGTAACATAAACAGCATCAGGCAAACGAAGAATTGTATGTTAATGCTTCTATGCAGCCTCATCTTTATTTCTTATTATCACACTATAGAATATCCATTCCAAAACTATATTAAAGATTCTTCTTCATCTGAATAGAGGGAGAGGGTAGAGGGAGTTTCATGTTTTCTAGGCCTTTTTATTTTTAAATAGATACCTGAAACAATTTGATTCCTGAAAGGATATACAGTGTCCACATTGCTAGGGACCAGATTTTCTGAAGGAGTGTCTTTTTCCAAGATTTTCTACCTGTCTGATCAGATCCAAAACATCCTGTCAGCCAAACTGTGTTGACTGGCAGGAACTAGAAGGATTTTTCTGCTTTAGCCCCTATTTTATGCAATATTCTCCCTTTGGAGATTAGATAGCCCCAAACCCTGCTGACTTTTCACAAAGCTTTAAAAACTTGGCTATGTATCCACACCTACGGTTTGGAATGTGTGAAGGGCCCCATTACTTGGTGTTGTGAATGCATAGAATTTAATAAAGTTATTTGGAGCTTGGAGTCAAGTGCAGGGTTCTGGCCCTGTACTTCTGATTGGCTGTCCAATGGTAGGATCGGATTGGCCCGTTCAGGGGAATCTGATTGGCCATTGACAGAGCTTTCATATTGGTTCAATGGAGCAAGTGCTCCTGAGTTCTTATTGGTTAAATAGTTATTGGGTTACCTATATAAGAGGGTCGTAGCTGCCCTGTTTTTCTGAGCTGTCACTATGTAAATAAAAGAGTTGAAGTTCACCGTTAACTGGCTCGTCTCCATTCATTATCGCCCATGCCTCAAACTTGACACTGGTGACGAGGATGGGATGTGGAGACGACAGAGCTGACTAAACTAAGAAGAAGAAGCTGAGCACGTGACTGACTACACACAACGCTAGAACCATGTCCAGCGGCGTCATACCACCCGCTCCGTTCGATCCAGCACAAGAGGACTGGGAGTCCTACATGGATCGTTTCCAAATGTTTTTGGAAACTAACAATTTGAAGGATGCCTCAACCGGGAAGAAACGGGCGGTATTCCTAACGCATTGCGGACCAACTGTATTTAAGATGGCTAAAGCACTAGCCAAACCCGCAGAAGTAAAGGCTATGGACTGGGACGTCCTCGAACCCCGACTGAGAGCCCATTATGCACCGACCGTGCCCACGCTTGTAAGACGGCACGAGTTCTCCCAAAGAAACCAGCGAAAAGGAGAAAGCGTCGCCGATTTCGTCGCAGACCTCCGAAACCTGGGAGGCCTCTGCGGGTTTGCCGACCTGGAAGAGGCCTTAAGAGATAGAATAGTCCTGGGATTAGATGCATCAGGGGTGCAAAGCAAGCTGATGGCAAAAGGTGACATCAGCCTTGCTGATGGCATCGCTGATGCTGCTGTGGCAGAAGCCACCAAGAAGTCCGCTGCCCAACTGCGCCGAAACTGCACTCCAGCACAACAACCGACGGGCGACCTTTTATCCAAGTCGGAAGGACAGCTTTCAACGACCCACCACGAGGACCTCTCTTCATCGTCACACAGTGACGAAGAAGAGGTCCATCAACTGCGGTCCGATCGGGAACACTATCCGAAGTCCGGTTGCGGGCCCAACCATTCCAGGTCCGAATGCAAATTCCGTGATGCACTCTGCCATGAGTGTGGAAAGAAAGGCCACATCGGACGGGTGTG
>BHEV01060946.1:0-15402 GCA_004319985.1 Emydocephalus ijimae
ATTATGACGTGGGAAAATACCCGAACTAAGCTGAATGCCATACATGTAAGTACCCGTGAAAACTTAAGAATATATATATATGAGAGAGAGAGATAAATCCATAACTTTTTAAATTAATGTTTAATTCCAAAGAAATAGCTGATCTGAGTAAAAGGATTCTATTCAGGTATCAGAATGATCTATTTGCTTTAAAGTACTTTATCTGAAAATTCTAGTGGTCCTGCTCTAGAGTACAATATATAACCTATAGTGTGGTCTATAATATATTGTCATCTCAAAACAGGAGTTTGATCACTATTGTGATGTAAAGCATGTTTCTTTCCTTTAGAGGAATTTTTCCCCCTCTAGGCAGTTTAAGCATCTAAGCACTGCTATAATTTGTACTAACCAAGGTGGAACAGAGCCATTGTGTTGGAAATCAGGCAAAATTTAAGCAAGCATCCCAAAATGGTCATGAACAAAAGTTCACATCAGAGCTTGCATGTCGTAAGAATACTGCCCAAGGGGTCCCTCTTGCTCTTGACACAGAACAACATCAGAGTTAAGAACTTGCCAGCTTTCTTTAATGAAAATCTCATGTTCTGTCACAAAGGCTTGCTTACTTCAATATAATACCAGTTCTTTTCTGCTCCAGGCACAGTTCCATATAACTTTATGGGACACTAAGCGAGTTAAATCATTACAATGATGAAAGGAGCAATGAAGCTTCTAGCTAGAAGGCAAAGAAATGGCTGTTGGAAGTTGTACATTAGAAACCAAGTTGTAGCACAGCGGTACTGGGAATTGTGCTCCTGGAAGCACTTGTTCTTTTGATGTAGAATTGTGCAAATTGTAACTTCAGAAAATATGCCTGAAAAATAGAGACCTGGCTGAAAGGCAGAATTTGTCTGGTTGCAAGGATAAAGGATTAAATCGTTCTTTACAAACACCCTTTGCCTACAGCTAGAATCAGATATTATAAATTCAAACATGGCAATTCTTACTTTGTGGAAATAAAGTTCTAGATTATAATGAAGTCCCACATTCTGCCGCTCCTCCCATTCAAGTCTATAACAACCATAATAAAGATTTGATTTATGATTACTGCTATCTTTAATATGTGTTTCTAGCATCCTATAATCAGAAATACTGTCTTTCCCTGAAAATATGACCTACCCTGAAAACAAGCCCTAGCCTTATTTTCATATCTGTGCCTAATATAAGTTCTACTCCTAGATAAGCCCCCACCCACCATCTGATTGTGTGGAGCGAGGGACAGGTATAAAAATCAAGCAAGGGTGGAGGTGGGAGGTTGTAGATGCCCCATGTATCCCACACCTGCATACATTAAAACTCCACAGCCAGGCCTCCCATACCCTGACATCTGTCAAGCCACTACTTGATTTATGACTGCTTGGAGCAAGACATTGTGAGGCTCATCACACTGGTGAAACTGCTCAATGCACCATGCAGCATCCTGTCACAAGCAGCTTCACCAGTGCGACAAGCCTCATGATGTCATTCCAAGAGCATCTCCACCAGCATGATGAGCCTTGCAGCATTCTGCTGAGACCAACTCCAACAGCAGGACAAGACCTGAGCGCCATTGTCCGAGCAGCAGCAAGGCCTGCAGGCAGGGAGGGTAGCTACCAGGGCACCCTGAAAGCTTGGCCTGTTGCAGCCACAGGCAAGTGGATGGTGAGACAGGTGGCGGGGCTGGCAATAGCAGTGCTCCCACTCCCATTGACCCCCATGGTTGCTGCCTCCTGCACATCAAAAAAAAAAAAAAAAGATCTCCCTGAAATTAAGCCTAAGTGCTTATTTCGGGGCCCAAAAGAAAAGAAGACCAGGTTTTATTTTTGCAAAAACACAGTATTATTTTGCTGGTAAGGTTGGGCAAACAAAATGTTAGTGTAGACAGAAACTTTCTATAAGTGCTACAATATATTAGTTATCAAATTTAGGAAGCTATAGCATATTCTTTGCAATGCCTAAAAAGATAAAATAAATTTGATTATAAATGCTTTAATTTAGGAATTCTCAGCTACAGTCACTGGCCAGATATTTATATTAAAACTACATTAAAACAACAGGAACTGCACCCCCAAAAGTAAGAAGTGATACTAAGACAACATTATATTTAATGTGATTAATTTAAAGTGTTAAACAATTTGGAAGTTGCTGGTGTCAACACCCAAAGCTTTCAGTTTTTACATGAGTCCCTGGGGTCTTAGGTTATCTACATTCTGATTATTCTGTAATTAGCTCTTTTGTATATAAGCTTATATAAACACATTATTTTAGTTACCAAGAATAGTCTTACTGAGAGTGTATAAAATTAAATGTACTTTCTTGGCTTTCCACATAACAGATATGCATCCTAGCCAGGACTCTAATGGAAAACAGAGCCTTTTTGAAGCTATATGTTTCCTACATCCATCCCATTTTTCTTGCGTGCTTTTATACAGTCTGGAATTAAGTGGCGGCTGATTAGGGATATTGATAGCACAATCTTAGCTGTGATGGGTGGTGGTAGAACAATGGCAATTCTTCTCATCGTCTGAAAGTTCAGGAAAAAGAAGTACGGATCCATCATTTGGGCTTGACAGACCATATATTGCTGGCTACAGGGATAGGATGGAGCTGTGAAATGTTCCCATTTTCTAGTATTATGTTGAAGGTATCAGTGTGGCTAGCCGGTTTAGTCTGAAGCTTACTGCTATGATGAAATTACTTGAGGAGAAATAGATGGAAACATATTGCAAAATATGCCTATCTACTGTATATTAATCCTACTGCTATTAGTGTCTCTCTGTGTGAGTGAATGTTTATCAGTTATATTACCTGTGTTTTCTTACATGAGAAAAGACATTAATTACAAAAATAATTCAAATTATTTACAGAGCAGCATTGGATTTGATTATTTATTAATTTTAGCTCATTCTATAGTCCTTTTATGGATTGGTGTCTGTTTTTTTTTTTTTTTTGATAAAAGTTTTATTGATTTTAATGACAGACAAATATTTGAAAAATATTTTCAGAGTCATTCATAGTAATTAAAATGAGATCTAAAATTATTTCCAGAAAAAAAGTCCCCCCCCCCAATCTTAGCACCTTATCTTTTCCTCCCTCCAAAGTATTCTTTCTTTATTTGACTTAGTTTGTTCTCAATGCAATCAGGGTGCTATTCATAATTTTCTGTTCTTATCTTTCTAAGCTTTTTACCAGTGTAGGCAGTTTGCAAATGGAGGGCTGCATGTATCCACGAACCTATTTCCTGTAAGGACTGAAGCTAGCTGTCAGCTTTGAAATTCAGCTGCCACATTTAATTGGAAGGGGAGTGGAGGAGTTGAAAAGTTCAAGGTTATACTTTTTGCATGCCTTACATTTATTTCCCAGAGTGTACTTTTATTTTTGAAGGGGCTTGGCTGATACCCCGAAGTTCTTTTCCCAGAGATGGAAAATGATCAACAATCAGCTGAAGTTGGAGATATGCAGGAGGAAGCAAGTGGGAGCCCTCCCTCCGGTGCATTAATTGGATCTGCTAGGCCTTATTTGGAGGAGATGATGGATGCTTTCAGAATGACAGTAGGAGAAAGAGATTTGGGAGCTATACCAAAGGGTTTCAACTCAAGAAGTAGTTATAACCCAGATGTAACCCAGCTGTCTGAAGAGAAATCTTTTTCAAGCCCCAGACATATTGCTATTCTGTCAGATTGGAGGGAGGAGACTACACAGATGCTACTTGGTGGAAGCCAGAAAGACACATCAACTGACAGGGGTATGTTGCAGCCCCCGAGGCAATCCCCTCATTTTCCAGAAGGAATTTTGCTCCCTGCAGAGAGTATCCCTCCCAGGGTAGGGATTTTATCCAGGCCAGGGGTGGATTCAATGCCAATAGCAGCCAGCACCAACACAGCCCTGGTCTGAAGGGGGGTTGCCCAGACAGGAAACAGCAGCCACTTCCCCTCCACCTGACCAGGGAAACAGGCCACACCCATCATCTCCTGGCAATCACAAATGCAGCCACGAGGCCACAGGGACCCCTATTCCAGCCACGAGGCCACAGGGACCCCTATTCCAGAGAGGCACCACTCAGCCAGGATTCAAGGGGCCTGCCTAGTCTATGTACACTACCAAATTAAGCTTGTTATTGGCTTATACCAAAGTATCATTTTCTTAAAATAAGATACATTTAAAAATCTTTGCTGCATGACTAGAAGATCAGTATAGAATTCATGATCAATAATATCCAAACTGAACATTACAGTGACAGTATTAACAGATTTCAAGGATTTGGAGTTAGCTATCTTTTCTACTAATATCAATATCACCCCTGAATGCCCTGTGAACTAAAACAAGATGGAATCCCTGCAAATCAGTCATTCTATTGTCAAACTGTTATAACTGCACCAAGCCTGTAGCAAGACTGAGTTTAGAACTGTGGGATATCACCTCTAAAAATAATAGGAAATATATCTGATATTTTTTAACATGTAGAGGGATATAATAACATTTAGTGGGTATATCTATTAAGCTACAGGACTGTCAAATATAATGCACAAGGTGTATAAAACAAATGATACTCAAAGTGAAAAAAAGAGATATGATTTAACAGAAAAAGATCTAATTAAATATGAAAATTAATATTTTATGTTCAATGGTCAGGTTTATCAATATAATACAAAACGTATAATGAACACCTGTTAGGGGCATTTTTGTTCTTTTTAGATTTGTAAGATTTAAAAATGCTAGATTAAAAAATAGTTGGTTATTGAATAATATTAAAATATGGAATTATAACATCTTTTATAATGACTTTTCTTAGAGTCTACAAAAATTAAATGACTAACTAGATCTATTAATAAAGCAAAGCAGTTATAAAATTGAATGAATGTAACTAATGCTGAAATGAACCATTTGGATAAAGCACAATTGCATATTTTTATTATAAGAAATGAAGACATAAATAAACAAAGAAGCAAACAGTTCTACCCTGTGTATGGTATAATAAAATAGCTGTTACATTAATTCCTGCAAAATTCAACAAAATGCCTATACTTAAGCCTCTTTAATATAGTGAATAAATTAATGAAATCCAACTGTTATTATTTGAAGAATTATTGTCCAGCTGGATTTGCATTAGATTGAATTACATTCTGTAAATGTTGAATTTATGCATATTTATAAGTAAATCTATAGAAAGATATTGTGTGCGTGTGAGTGTGTGTGCGTGTGTGTGTGTGTGTAAGTGTAGGGGAACATGTTATACACCAGAAGCATGTAATCTGGTAGTTAAATGTTTGGGGAAGATATTAACATAATATTGACCTGATCCATAGATTATCCTTTTTTTAAAAAAAAAAGGAAAAGCAATTTTATTTAATTATTTTTGTAAAGAAAGGACAAAATATAATTAACAAAAATAGAAAAAGACTAAAAAGAGGGGAGAAAGAAAGAAAAAAATAAATATTAAAAATAATAACTACAGTACAGGTACAAATAACACAAGAGCACACAATAGATACAAACTCAAGGTTAACCACACCAAACTTGATTGCAGGAAATACGACTTCAGCAACAGAGTGATCAATGTCTGGAATACTCTACCTGAGTCTGTGGTTTCTTCCCCAAGCCCCAAAAACTTTAACCTTAGACTGTCTACTAATGACTGTCTACTAATTCTCTAAGAGGTCTGTAGGGGGCGTGCATAAGCGCACAAATGTGCCTACTGTCCCTGTCCTATTGTTTCTTTTGTTTTTCTTATATGTACCCATTTCATGTATTCATAACTATGTATATACTTATACTTATTATTTTGTAAGCAATTGACAAATCAAAATAAATAAATCAATAAAATAAATAGATAATAATATACAAACCAAAGAATCCCAAAATATCTTCCCAAAACTATATAGCATTAGCACTTAGACTTATATGCTGTTTCATAATGCTTTACAACTCTCTCTAAGTGGTTTACAGAGTTAGTGTATTGTCCCCAACAATCTCCGTCCTCATTTTACCCACCTCAGAAGGATGGAAGGCTGAGTCAACCTTGAACTGCTGACAGTTCAGGATTAGTCTTCAATACTGCATTTTAACCACTACACCACCATGACTCTTAGTACAACAAAATAACCACTTATTCTAAATTTAAGCATAAATCTTACAAATATGCAAAGCGTATATCTCTAATAATAGCAATGAAACATACTTTTATATAACAAATCTAATTATCAAATCCTAAAACCAGAACTTCATTTTTATATTTTTCAGGCAAAGTCCAAGAGTTGTCCCCATGTAGAATTAAAGTTAGATAAAAGTTTAACTTTCATCAAAATCTCTGCCTGTTCCATCTCTGCCAGTTCCATTAGTTTCACAATTATCTTTTCATTTGTTAGCACATGTATATCTTTCTATTTGTGTGCATATAACTGTCTCACCAATGTTGTCAAAAATAAGACAAAGTCCCATGTTTTCTTTGAATTTGCTTATCCAGCTTCTTGTTTTATTTTTTACCTACATTTTTAATATTTTCTATAGCAAGCCACATATCTGATCCTTAAAACTTTTGCCCTTCTTACATGTCCAGCAAATGTTGTAAGAAACACCTTCATTCTGATTACATTTTCAACACTTATTTGATATTTCCTTACACATTTTTTGATAATTTCTCAGGAGTTAAACACCAACAATGTATCACTTCTTAACAAAATCATGTCAAATTACAACCCAGTTAAAATTTCAATCCTTAGTTCACATATTTTCCCATTGTTTCAGAATGGGAAAATACTATTACATACAAAAATAATTGCCCATTTTGTTAAGTCCTGAGCATGGGCGCAAGGAATGGAGACAAGACATCGAACGGTGACTTCAATTCTTTATTGTGAAATAAGAACAGAGCAAATACTTGGGCGGCAGCAGCTCTTTTAAAGAGCTGGCTGCTGTCAAAACAACCAATGATTTGAGTTTACCGCTTTCACAAGCATCCAATTAGAGGGGCCCACTAACAGCCAATCAGACTGGCCAGAAATGACCAATCACGACTCGCTAATCATGGGCCAATGAGGAGTGCAGGATTACGAGCCTGCTGCAAAGTAAAGCTATTTAGGGTTGTTACTGCTGCGTTGGCTTAGTCCATAACACCCATCCCCCCTAGGTTCCATCTGAGGGGTGGGGGAACGTATTCTCGTAAATAGGCAGGTCGCTTCACCTGTCTGCTTGACCTGCGCTGTTCCACCGGTTTCTGTCCCGGCTCTGGTTCCGGTGGGCTGCTAGCTGGGATGGATGGTGAAAACGGTCCCGCTGTTCCTGCGAATGGCTCTGGGCTGCTTTCACTGCTTATGCCAGTGCTGTCTTCCGGGTTCCCTGGATCTGTTTCCATCGCAGTGCTGTCACGAGGCGAGGCCACTCCCTGACTGGGTTCTCCTTCTGATGGTGAGTATCCCCTGGTTGGTTGTGTAGACTGTTGGGTTTCGATTGTTATTTCTTGTTCGGCCTCCTCGATGTTCCTCCCCCCCCCAGTTAGAGATTCAGGGGCTGAGATAGGACTAGGTGCTAGTCTGGAATGGAGTTGGTCTATATGGTGCTTCCACATCTTACCATCTGCAGTTTGTAGGTGATAGGATCGGGGTCCCGTAAGTTGCGTTATGGCAGCGGAGAACCACAATGGGTCGCCCGAGAAGTTTTTCGCGAACACGGGGTCACCTTCCTGGAATGTCCGATACTTGCTGTTGGATCCTGGGGGTTGTTCAGGTGTGTAGTTTGGGTGGAGGCGATCGAGATGCGAGCGAAGTTTCCGGCCCATCAGGAGTTCAGCTGGGGTTCTATTCATGGTATTGTTNAGGCATGGCAGATGCTCCAGTCTGCCAGGTATTGTTCAAATGCCAGGGCAGTGAATTGGGGGCCATTATTGGAGACCAGGACATCCGGCAATCCGTGGGTAGCGAATAGCTTATTCAGTTTTTTAGTGACCACCTCTGTGGTGGTGCTTTTCATCTTGTGGAACTCGAGCCAGTTTGAATAGACATCCACTGTGAGGAGGAAAGTGTGTCCTCTTGTGGGTCCCGCAAAATCGATGTGGATATGGGACCAAGGACCTCGAGACGTTTCCCACTGAGTTGGGGGAGTTTTTGGAGGAGTAGAATGAGTCTCCTGGCATTTGCTGCACTTTGCTACCCAGGTCTCTATCTGTTTGTCTAATCCAGGCCACCATGCATAACTCCTGGCCAATGCCTTCATCCGCACGATGCCTGGATGTCCATCATGCAACATTTTTAATACCTTATGTTGTAATTTCTCCGGGATTACAACTCTGTCTCCCCACAAGATGCAGCCCTTTTGGAAGAATAGTTCTGTCTGTCGATTCCTGAATGGCTTGAAAGTGTCGTTGGATGCGCTGATCGGCCAAGCCCATTCCACCCAGCTGAGGACTCGTGCCAAAACAGGGTCCTTTTTTGTTTCTGAGGCGATGTCTCGAGCCGTCAGTGGCGGTGATTTGAGGGTTTCGATTTGCAATATGGTTAAGGTTGGAGCTGGGTCCTCTATGACATCTGGTAATGGAGAGTGGCTCAAAGCATCAGCGTGGGGAATGGTTTTCCCCGGGTGGTGTTGCAATTGGTAATCGTAGGCAGCTAAAAATTCTGAACAACGTGTCATTCTTGGTGATAAGATATGGGGAGTTGGTTTGTTTCCCACCAAAATACCAAGTAGCGGCTTGTGGTCTGTANTAATTTCTCCGGGATTACAACTCTGTCTCCCCACAAGATGCAGCCCTTTTGGAAGAATAGTTCTGTCTGTCGATTCCTGAATGGCTTGAAAGTGTCATTGGGTGTGCTGNGAGTTGGTTTGTTTCCCACCAAAATACCAAGTAGCGGCTTGTGGTCTGTAATTATGGTAAAGGGTCTTCCATACACATATTCATGGAAATGTTTAATTGCAGATACAATAGTGAGAGCCTCTTTATCAAGTTGACTATAGTTCCTTTTGGTCTTAGACAAGGTTCTCGAAAAGAACGCAATAGGTGCTTCATTCCCATTTGGTAGCACATGGCTTAAAATGGCTCCCACTCCAATTGGTGATGCGTCACAGGTAACCGTCAAGGGTAGAGTCTTGTTGTATTGCATCAATACAGCATCGGAGGTTAAGAGGTCTTCTACTTGTTGGAATGCCCTTTCTTCACGCCGTCCCCAGACCCAGGGAGCCTTTTTATTGAGAAGTCTATGTAGGGGCTCGGCTGCGGTGGCCTTCTGGGGCAAGAAGATGTTATAAAAGTTAATGAGTCCCAGGAAGGCTTGGAGGTCTGTCTTATTCCTAGGTCTTGGGGCGTTTTTGATTGCGGTTAGTTTTTTTTCGGTGGGGTGTATTCTCTTTCTGTCGAGAAGGTATCCCAGGAACTCCACTCTCTCTGTACAAAGTTGACACTTGTCCCTTTTTACTTTCAGACCAGCGTCTTTAAATTTCTGAAGAACTTTTCTGAGTCGTTGTACTAATAACTCCTTAGTGGGGGCAGCTATTAGGACATTTTCAAAATAAGGCACGATGCCTTTTATGCCTTGTAATAGTCTCTCCATCAAACTTTGGAAAATGCCAGGTGCCACGCTTACTCCAAATTGGAGTCTATTGCACTTGAAAGCGCCTCTATGTGTAACTATTGTCTAGGCTTCTGCAGTTGTCGCGTCTACAGGTAGTTGCTGGTACGCCTGAGCTAAGTCCAATTTCACAAATATTTTTCTGCCACCCAGGGAATGAAGAAGGTGTTGGACCACCGGTACTGGGTAAGCACTCTGTTGAAGAGCATGATTTAGGATGGCCTGGTAATCCCCACAAATTCTTAATGAGCCATCTGGCTTCATGGGCGTTACTATTGGAGTTTCCCAGTGGGCATGGTCCATCGGTTCCAACACGCCCTGGGCTATCAGTTTATTGAGCTGCTCGTCGATCTTTGGCTTGAGGGCAAAAGGCACCCAACGAGGCTTAAGCTGAATGGGAGCTACATCGGGGCTGAGATTAAATGATATAGGGGTCCCCTTGTACTTGCCTAATGTTCCTGTGAACACGTCCTGGAATTCCTGGATGAGGGCCTCTTCCCAGTCATCGCTTCTGGTTTGGTGTGTGCCGGCTAGTTCAATCCCGAGTGGGGCAAACCACTGTAACCCTAACAAACTGGGCCGGTCACGATTGACGACAGTCAGGGGAAGCGTCGCGGTGCTGTCCTTGAAGGATACTTGGACGTGGTTGGAACCGACAACTGGAATTCTGTTTCCCTGGTAGTCTTTTAGGATGATTTGTTGAGTGCTGAGGTCCTGGCGACAGATGGCAGGGATCAGCTGTTTGAGGGTTTTCCAGGATACCATCAATAGGGATCATCCCGAATCGACTTCCATCACGCACGGTCGATTCTCAATAGTAACCCTTACGTGGATCTTTTCATCGAACAATGAAGCATGGCCGATAATAATGGTTTGGTGGGCCTCTTCTCGTCTTGTTGAAGAGGCAGGTGCTCGATTTCTGTAGTAGTAGTGGTTGTTCCTTTGGTGGTTCAGGCGGTCACGATTCTCAGGAGGTTTGCCTGTCTCCCGACGGAGGTTGTTGTCCCTTTGGCTGGGACTGGACTCTCGCTTGCTTCTGCAGACCTTCGCGATGTGGGCTCTTTTCCCACAGGTACAGCAGAGTGCGTTGAGGAATTTGCAGTCCGATCGCAGGTGGTTTGCCCAGCAACCAGCACATTGGTGCGGACATCTTTGGTTCCTTTGCTCTTGTTCTGAGCAGAGCTGGTTGACCTCCTCTTCCTCACTGTCTGAGGATGACTCGAGGTCTTCATGGTGGGTGGTGATAGCATGCTTCTCAGCAGCGAGCGGGCTATCGTTAGCGAGTTGGCGAAGCGGTGCGTTTGCTCGGCACATTCGAGCGGCTGACTTCCTGGTTGATTCTGCGGCAGTCGCATCGGCGATGACATCTGTAAGGCTGATGTCTCCTTTCGCCATAAGTTTACTCTGCACGTGCAGTGCATCTAATCCCAGAACTATGCGGTCTCTCAGGGCTTCCTCGAGGTTTGCAAAAGCACAAAGGCCTCCTAGGTTCCAGAGGTCGGCTATGAAATACCCAACACTCTCGTTCTTCCATTGGTCCCTCTG
The DNA here is from genome assembly GCA_004319985.1 of Emydocephalus ijimae. Taxonomy (NCBI): domain Eukaryota; kingdom Metazoa; phylum Chordata; class Lepidosauria; order Squamata; family Elapidae; genus Emydocephalus; species Emydocephalus ijimae. The sequence continues at coordinate 11,118 of BHEV01060946.1, forward strand.
GTAAAACTTGTGTCTTCGTATCAGTTTCGGTACTGTGGGTGTATAACGGGCCCGGAGGATTGGTGCGAGGTTATCCCAATCCATGGTCTTCACTTCCGCTGGTTTGGCAAGTGCTTTAGCCATTTGGAAAACGGCGGGGCCACAATAAATCAGTAACACTGCTCGTTTCTTGCCAGGCGTAGCATCTTTTAAATTGTTGGTCTCTAGGAACATCTGGAAATGATCTATATACAAGTCCCAGTCTTCGGTTGCTGGGTCGAATGGAGCGGGTGGTATGGCGCCACTGGTCATTTTGCCGTTTGTTGCGTGCGCTCTTCAGCCACATGCTCTGTCTTGTTCGATGCGTACTTAGTCAGTTCTATCATCTCCGCATCCCAACCTCGTTGCCAGTGTTAAGTCCTGAGCATGGGCACAAGGAACGGAGACAAGACATCGAACCGTGACTTCAACTCTTTATTGTGAAATAAGAACAGAGCAAATACTTGGGCAGCAGCAGCTCTTTTATAGAGCTGGCTGCTGTCAAAACAACCATGATTTGAGTTTACCGCTTTCACAAGCGTCCAATTAGAAGGGCCCGCTAACAGCCAATCAGAGTGGCCAGAAATGACAATCACGACTCGCTTATTCGCGGGCCAATGAGGAGTGCAGGATTATGAGCCTGCTGCCAAGTAAAGCTATTTAGGGTTGTTACTGCTGCTTTGGCTTAGTCCACAACACATTTGATACCTTAATTAAAAACTAAACTGAACATAACAATTTTATTAATTGTACGTCTTCTTTAGGTAATGAAACACTGACTTGTAAATCCAGTACATCTTGCTCCATATCCTTCTCCTTGCTTGGCACCTTTAATTCCACATTCATATTCCAAATTTATCCATTATATATTCTTCTTTTTCTGTAGCTTCATTAACATACTTTCCATTATGATATCAAATGATTTCAAAGACCAATAATCAAAAATATCCATGATTTTTTTTTTTGCTTCATTAAGGACAAACTTATAATTATTATGCCTCAGTGGCGCAGTGTTTAGCATGGAGTACTGCAAGATACTCCAACTGCAGTTTGGCAGATCAAATCCCTCCAGGCTTAAGTTTGACTCAGCCTTCCATCCTCCTGAGGTGGGTAAAATGAAGACCCAAATTGTTGGGGGCAATATGCTAATTCTGTAAACTGCTTTGAGAGGGCAATAAAGCACTATAAAGCGGTATATAAATCTAAGTGCAAAAAACTGCCATTTATCACAGGAATGATTTTTCTAATTAACACAAACTTATTATAGTCCCTGTTAAGTTCTGCGCATGGGCACAAGGAATGGAGACGAGGCAGTGAACAGTGAACTTCAACTCTTTATTAATCATTCTGAACAGAGCAAAACCCCAGGGCAGCAGCAGCCCTTTTATAGGACAGGCTGCTGATCTAGTAACCAATGAGAAACATGGAGTGTTAAACCCCTGAACCAATGAGAGTGGCTCGTAAACAGCCAATCAGATTCTCCTGAACGGACCAATCCAATATCTCTATTATCAGCCAATCAGAAGCACAGGATTAAAACCCTGCTTTTTCTAAAGGTTTGATAAAACTTTATTAAAGCGTTTTATTAGTTCATAACACTCCTTCCCCTCGGGTTCCATTTAAGGGGTGCGGTGACATAATCCCTGAGGTATGAAGGTTGTTTTGACTGTCTATTAGATTTGCGCTGTCCCACCAGTTCCTGTCTGTAGTCCGGTTTCGGCGGGACACTTTTGGGCATATCAGGTACCGGTGGTTCCACATCCTCATTGGACGACTCGGTGCCGCTAATGTTCTCGTTGTTGTCCTCCGATCTTTGCGGGCTTGCTTCTGTTGAGGCTTTCCTCTGTGGCGAGGACACTCCTCTCCCACTTCTTGGCACTTTAAACAAGTCTTTACCCAGGTTTCGATCTGTTTGTCGATGCTTGGCCACCATGCATAGCTTCATGCGAGCGCTTTCATATGCACGATGCCGGGGTGACCTTCATGCAGTGTTTTTAATACTGCTCATTGTAACCGCTCTGGGACGACAACTCTATCCCCCCATAGGATGCAGCCTTTTTGTGAAAAATGTTCTGTTTGCCAGTTCCTGAAGGGGGTGAAGTCATCAGGGGTTTGTTCTACTGGCGATCCCCGTTCGACCCAGCTAAGAACTCACACTAAGACAGGATTTTATTTTGTTTCAATCGCAATGTCTCTGGCTGTTAGCAGTAGTGAATGTAGCATTTCAATCTGGAGTGCCAGAAGGGTTGGATCTGGGTCGTTGACAGTTTCCGGAAGTGGTGCACGGCTCAGTGCATCAGTGTGGGGAATGGCTTTCCCCGGGCGGTGCTGCAGTCTATAGTTGTACGCAGCCAAAAACTCCAACCAGCGAGTCATTCTAGGTGATAATATAGAGGGGGTTGGCTTGTCTCCCGCTATAATCCCCAGCAAAGGTTTGTGGTCGGTAACAATAGTAAAAACTCATCCATATACATATTCATGAAACTGTTTTACAGCAGATACAACAGCAGGAGCCTCTTTGTCGATTTGACCATAGTTACGTTCAGCCTTTGATAGAGTCCTTGAAAAATAGGCAATAGGGGCCTCACTACCATTTGGTAACACGTGACTCAAAATGGCTCCTACTCCAAACGGTGACGCGTCACATGTAATCGTTAAAGGCAAAGTCTCATTATACTGCATTAAAACAGCATCTGAGGTTAATAAGTTTTTCACTTGTCGGAACGCGTGCTCCTCTCGGTGTCCCCAGACCCAGGTTGCTTTTTTGTTGAGAAGTCTATGTAGGGGCTCAGCTACAGTCGCTTTGTGGGGCAGGAAGATGTTGTAAAAATTAATGAGCCCCAGAAAAGCTTGAAGATCAGTCTTATTTCTGGGTCTTGGGGTGTTTTTGATTGCTTTTAGTTTGCTATTGGTGGGGTGAAAGCCTTCTTTATTGATTAGGTATGCCAGGAATTCTACTTTATCTGTACACAGTTGACATTTATTTTTTTTAACCTAAAGGCCGGAGTCTTTAAATTTCTGGAGAAACAATTTAAGACGTTTTTCTAGTATTTCTCTATTAGGGGCAGCAATTAAAACATCATCAAAGTATGGTACGGCCCCTTTGATCCCTTGCAAGAGTCTCTCCATCAAACTTTGAAAAATCCCTGGGGATACGCTAACTCCAAATTAGAGTCGGTTGCACTTAAAGGCACCTCGGTGCCTAACGATCGTTTGTGCCTCTGCTGTTTTTTTATCTACAGGCAGTTGTTGGTACGCCTGTGCTAAATCCAATTTAGCAAAGACTTTTCCGCCCCCCAGGGAATGGAGAAAGTGTTGTACCACTGGCACCGGGTAAGCGTTCTGTTGAATGCTTGATTCAGGGTGGCCCGGTAGTCCCCACAAATCCTTTATTATCCATCCGGTTTGATGGGTGTTACGATTGGGGTTTCCCAACAAGCGTGGTCTGTTGGTTCTAAAACACCCTGGGCTGTTAATTTATCAAGCTGCTCATCAATCTTTGGTTTAAGGGCAAAAGGTACCCGACGAGGCTTAAGGTGGATGGGGGCTACTTCAGGGTTAAGGTTAAATGATATTGGGGTCCCCTTGTACTCACCTAGTTTGTCTGCAAAGACGTCCTGGAATTCCTGGACAAGGGCCTCCTCCCAGTCATTGCTTCTGGTTTGGTGAATGCCGGCTATCTCTATCCTGAGTGGGGTGAACCATTGAAGGCCTAAAAAGCTAGGCCGATCACGGTCGATGACGGTCAATGGTAAAGACTCAGTACGATTTTTGAATGATACCTGGACGAGGCTGGATCCAACGACCGGAATTCGGTTCCCTTGATAATCCTTGAGTATGATTCTTTGGGTTCTGAGGTCTTGCTGCCGGACGGCAGGGATTAATTGTTTAAGGGTCTTCCAGGAAACCATCGAGAGGGACGATCCTGAATCGACTTCCATCATGCAAGGCTGGTTTTCGATGGCGACCTTCACTCGGATCTTCTTTGCATCTAGTGATGAGGTGTGACCAATTGTAATGGTTTGGTGTGCCTATTCTCATTTCGTTGAATTGGCCAGTGGTTTATTTCTGTAGGAGTGGTTGTTCCATTGGTGGTTCACATGTTCCCGGCTCACAGGACGATTCCCTGTGGTTTGGCGGTAGTTGGTTCCCCTCTGAAGTGAGCTGGATCCTTGCTTGCTTCTATAGACCTTTCCGATGTGGCCTCTTTTCCCACAAAAGTGGCAGAGCGCGTTGAGGAATTTGCAGTCTGATCGCGGGTGGTTTG